>JASDQU010815289.1:0-13865 GCA_032191745.1 Picea mariana
GGAGAGAGAGAGAGAGAGGAATGTGGAGAGAAAATGAAGAGAGTGAGTGGGGTAGAGAGAGATCAGGGGGAACAATGGGGGAGAGAGAGGGGGGGAAAGAGGGACATAAGGAGAGAGGGGAAGAGGGGGAAGGGAGAGAGGGAGATGGAGAGAGAGGGGGGGAAAGAGGGACATAAGGAGAGAGGGGAAGAGGGGGAAGGGAGAGAGGGATATGGAGAGAGAGGGGGGAGAGAGTGAGGTTGGAGAGAAAGAGAGGAAGATAGAGGGAGAGAGAATTTATTTTTGTTAATAGGAACGTACACATGTTCTTGTTGCTAATAACGCACACATGCTTTAGGAATGCGTGCGCACTTTAGGAACGCATGTGCGCTTTCAGTTGTCATGGTTATTATAAAATTGATTATGATGCAACAACTACACATGAAAAAGCTTAAAGACAAAGGATAAGTGGGGAGGCCTATCCCGCACTTGATGACTGGTTAATACCCTTTTGGAGGACCAAAAGGTCTTAGTGGGGAGGCATGATTCAAATGGATCCAGGAAGGCCTAAAAATAAAAATTACTGGAATCAGATGAAACCAATGCCATTGCGCCAGGCTTGTCGCTCTGATTCTGGCCATATATTTTTTTGTTAGAATGGACACCGTATGCAAAACTTATCGCGTTCTGATCGTTTTCCCAAACAGGGAAAGAAGTCAAAGTCAAAGTCAACATGTCGTACTGCTGATGTGAGCACTATGTCATCATGATGTGGCAAGTGACATCATCATGACATCATGATGATGTCATCAAGGACATGTGGTAGCACTAGGGCATGCCACGTGGCAGTCATTTTTGGCGTTTTCAAGGCTGAGTTGGACCTGTAAAAATTTGACACGTGGCATTGTAAAAAAGTGACATGTGGTTGTGCGGACGTTGACATGGTGACAGGGGGAAGGATCTGGGAATGACACGTGACTGTATGGATGCTGATGTGGCAACAGGTGGCAGGCTGTGGGCTCGACACGTGGCATACGAGTTGACTCGACAGATGACTGGGAAAAGTGATTGTGTAGTGACTGGATTGTACGAGCCAATCCAGAGGTGACACGTGGCCCAAGCACAAGGCACCACATGGCACCCCAAATTTTTCCAATGTTGGTTGGGTCAAATTTGTTTTTGGCACACCATAGGATTCAAACCCTTGACCTCCATGCATGTGCAACGACTCTACGAAATCTGCCGGACCGATCGGGCTACACAACGGGTCTTAATCCCTATGAGGCATATTATCATTTTGTTATGAGTTTGGCGGGAGATGGGGGATAATTCTGGTCGCCAGGGCCAACCTACAGACCAGGGCGTTAGACCAGGGGCGTGGTGTATGGGTTGGCGCCTGGCCACATGGAACACCACACAACTAGAGCTAATGCAAAACCAGGGCACGAGCTCAACGGGGGCTAGCACCCGGCCATATAGCAACAAAATGTCACCAAGAACCCAGGATAAAGGGGCTAGCGCACATTTTTTCCCAAAGTGGGTTTTTGGGCTATAGTTTGGATTTATTTTTTGTTGATTTAGCCTAATTTTATTGGATTTTGACCATTTTTGGGGGATTTGGAGCCCTTTTTGAGGCTAGATCCTGGGAGGAAGTTAGGAGATGACCCCCAAATCCAAATCTATAAAAACCAAAGGTTTTTGACAACATGAGAAGGTTCATATTTTCATAATGATAAATAATTCATGAATCTTAAGCCATTTTTATGCAGGAAATCCATTCATGAAGCAAACTTTGGAGGCCATTTCTGGGAGCTACGCTCAACCTTTTTCAGTGTCCTCAGTTGTATTGGATTCTTGAGGTTGATCAGAACATAACTAGACTAGTTTTTAATCCATTTGAGATACTTCTAATGTAATTTTTCAACATTGAATATTAATAATAAAGCATCCTCCACTGAGACAAAGGCCCGGAGACATAGGCAACCTTGCCGAACTCCGTTAACAATCTTGGCGTTATGGTTTTTTGTTATTAATTTTTACTTTATGTTCTATATTATTTAATATGGCTGCAACATTCTTACATTAAATTCTTCTTCTTCTCTTAATTTCTAAGTGGTAAACCAACTCATGCATAAACTTAACCAAAGTCTTTAAAATATCATTTTTAGATCATTTCCTTTCTATGGAATGAATGGTTTGGAGAAGGTATTTGTCTTTGGGGACTGCACCCTCCATGTCATGTGTCTTGATGATATCATATTTTAATGTCTCTGATTTGAAATCCTTCACCCAACCATGAAGTGGTTCAGATAGAACCTCAATAAATAACATCACCAATGTCGACTCAAAGATATCTGTCACGGTGACTGCAAGCCTCTAGAACTCTGTAATGTAGGAATCTGGTGTTCCCTTCTGCTTGATCTGTGCCAACTCCCTGAAATGTAGCTCAAGGTGCTTCTTATCAAACATCTCCATTAACTTCTTAGTGAATTCCAAATAGGAGGTGATAGTAGCATGTCCCAGAGTGACCAACCCATGGTACCACCACTTGTGGGCTTCTCCATCAAGGTGCATAGTAGAGAATTTAATATCTTCAGCCTATTTCATAGGATTGAGATGGAATTATGTATCTAGATTATGTACCCATACTCTAGTTGTGCTCTTGCTAGACCCATCAAAGGATAGAATGGATAGCTTCCCCAGCTTCCATGCGGGATCTTTGTTCTTTTTCCCCCTATTGTGATCCCTTGGTCTATTCCTGTATTTGATTTTGCAGAAGTCTTGTAGTGACATATTTTCCTGAAACTCATCACCTAGAGCTTGATACTCTCTCAAATAGTCTTGAAAAGTTTCACCTGGACCTTGTTTCCCTTGATTCTTTGTTTGTTGGTTTCTCAAGAACTAAGGCATAAGAGGTCTGGGGATTGTCCTGCTATTGGTCCTAGAACCCACCTGAATAGGAATCCTAGTGTAGTTAGGTGCAATAATCTCAGGATGGATTCCCTCACCATTGTTCCCATTGTTCACATTGGAACCCCCTGCACCATTGTTACTCCCATGGTTCTGATTTTTCTGGTTACTAACAATCAACTGTGCCAATAGTTGTGCTAATTTTTGTTTCCCAGTAGCTAAGTGTTCTAGGATTTGTATCGCTTTGTCCTCATTATTATCCCCCATGACTTCATCTTGTTTCACCTCTGGTTGGTTCTCCTTATTTCTCCTTCTTTGTTAAATATTTCAATTTCCCCTCATTGTCTTCTACTTTTGTAGGTGATATACCTATCGTTCCCTCACCTCATGAAAAGAAAACCCCCTTTGGTTGGGAGGATACGCTGCTCTAATACCACTGTAATGTTCCGACCAATTGTTTTTTTTTTCTTGGTGTAATGGTAAAGAGAATGTTTCAATTGTTTACTTGTAGCATGTTACTCACATTACATATGATAATAATCCTAGCTTTGATATGTGGAAGTTGAGTCAGAACAACTAAGACTACAATATGAAAATTACCAAATGTTTACTTGCATTAAAATTTCATACCAGAAATATCTTGGGACAACTTCAAAATGATACAAGAATAAAACATGAATTGTTGCTTGAAGAGAATGATCATAATTTCGATATACCATTTTGTATATGTTTGATGTTCAATGACCCCAATGTATCAGCTATGTTCCCTTTACATATGTTGTTTGGGTTATGAGAAGTTGCAGTAGGAAAGATTAAGATGAATCTGCAGAGGAGAGTTGTATTAGCAAGGGATATGTGTAAAGATGATTGTCCAGGAGTGAGATATTCGTCCCAGCTGCTAGTAAATTGTCCCACAAAGATAATACGACTTTCCCACAGTAATATAAACTCCATCAATCAAATATATGGTCCAGGGATAACGAACACCCTTTCTAAATTCTACTATGTTGTAGATTGTGCCCTCCACACAAGCTTATCAGTCAAATAAGAGATAAATCGAACCAAAAGTGGGAAGCTCGACCTTTAACATGAATATAGTTCCCAACCAAGGTATTTTGATCCCTTTACTCAATATGAAGTGCCCCCAATTTGTATAATTCCCCCCCCACCACCAGAAATCGACCCTCAACGTAGAGATATGATTTCTCCAAAAAAACTCAAATACTATAAGGAAATATTTTCTGCAAAAAGGAACTTCATTGCCAAAGAAGAATACTCATCGACACTAAAGAACAATGAAGAAAACTATGTGAGTCCTTCCCCAAATGATTAACTAGGGTAGATGGTCTCACTACCAAAGCCAGCCTCTGAAAATCTCTCTCTTAGGGTTTTCATCCCAAGAGTCCAAACCACAATGAGTTCTCTCAATGAGAAATTAGAAAATGCCAATCCAAGAATGAGAGAGGGTGCCCTCTTTTTCCCTTTTTATTCATTCGTTGACTCTTTTGCAACCTGTTAGCACTGAGAGTCACCCTCAAACTGCAAGAGGATAAGCCCAATACCCATCAAAATGTTTGGTGGATGTTGGTTTTATGAGTGGAGGTCAAATGGACAAAACTTAGTACAAGAATGATTTTAATCACATAAATTGGGCAAGCAATGCATAGGAAGTGAGGGCCTCATTAACTTCAGTCAGTGATTTGAGTTTAAGGGTGGGAAAAAGGAAGACTTAGTGAGAAAAGTGGACAAGTCTTCCATGGGAATCCAACTTTCAAGCAGCTTGGTGAAGAAAAATCAAGCTCAAGAGCACTCTTGAACTCAATTTTCAGACACTGAAATATGTCACAGGAGCATAATGATCAAACCCACATCACAATGAAAATACAACAACTCGAATGAATCCTCCATGCCCGAGCCTTTTAGCGTAAGGGGAAATAAGATAACAAGGAAGCTGACTAAAACTGGTCACGACACTACTCTAATCAAACCTACATTACAATAGAATCACGAACCTCGACTGGATCCTCCAATTCCCGAGTGTTTCAGCACAATTTAAACAAAGAGATGAAAGAAGCTAACTTCTATTAATGAGAAAGTCTCAAATTTGATACATAACCAGAGAACAGTTCTGGCATCAAAATATACAAAATAGGGAGCTCTACTGAACCAGTTGATGACCTTAACAAAATCTTGAACTAATCTATTTATACTCAGATCAATCCACAACTACTAGGCATGTGATCCAACCATACCATTCAAGGATTTATGTATGTGCATTCTTATGTCAGAATATGGATGTATTCTCCTGTCAGACACAAACTCAACTTAGCATGGGCCTGCAGGAAAAATCGTCCATCGTGGTACCTCGGGCTGGAAACTTTGTCTCCACGGCTAGATCCTCCACGCCTTCTATTTATGGAGTGAGTCGAGGTTTCAACCACCACTCCTTTTTCATTAACTGATCTCTTATCGAGATCAGGACGACGCTTAATGATTGGGGGGTGGACATGTGCTTCTCTCAGATTGGACGTCTTATAAGCACATGATTATAGGGCCATCGAAAGCAGTTTGAACTCACACCACTTTTGAGCCCACAATTCACCACCTTCTGCCACGTAGCTCTTTTGCTATACCATGGCTTCAATTGCGAGACCAATCAATAATTTTAACGCTCGAGCAAGTTGCATCCCCACAATGAAGTGTGGTCGTCGATCTGGGAAACCTTGCTATTTTTATCGCCACCGCTAAATTTTATCTGCCCACCAAATCTAAGATCCATTAAAAACCATGCATGGAGATGGCACTAATCTTGGCGCTTGAGCAAGAACACCTCCTGGAGGATGATCTCTCGCAACTGACAGGGCGACTTGACGTCACTTATGCTGACATGTCGTAGACGGAGGGGTGACACGTGTCACTCGAAAATGAGTTTGAAAATATGTCTTAAAATGCTTGAACTAAGTGCCACGTGTCAGCGCTAAATGGATGCCACATGTCTCTAACAGATGGGTGCCAAGTGTCATGAATGACGAGAGTGCCACATATCTGAACTGATGGCTGCCACCTACTTTATCACTTTAGAGCTCAGGGGCAATTTGTGTGTAGAGTTGGAGCCCTGAAGTGAATGACGACCGTCGATCTGAGGAGGAAACACGACACATGATCTTTAACTTCGGGAGAAAGCACTCCAGATGAAACCAGGAGTCAAGATGATGAAACTCTCGAAGGTCGGATTCCTGAAGTAAATAATGTCCATCCGATCTGAAAGGATGCGTGGTGCTTGATCTGCAACTCCGGGGCTTCTGCCTAGTCACTAATCCTCATGCAATTTTGACATGCCGAATACGCGTGAGCCGTTGATCTGATCGCGATATACGATCTGGGATAGCCCCACTTTTGCTACCACACGCTGCTCTTGGATGGACCTTGGCTCTTGCTGCAGAGATCAATGACTCACAATTACTTCGGGAGTTCGGGCTTCGGGCGTTCAGGACTTTTCAATGCATAACTCCCACAATCCTCTGGAGTGTCAAATCTTCGAAGTGAGATATCCACTAACGCGTGTCCTCACCCTTCAATGGCTCAGATTTACTTCGGGACTTCGACTCCTCTATCTATTCGTTAATCCTTGTGATACTTTGAAATCCTGATCACCTGAGAGCCGTTGATCTGAATTATTCATGGGATCTTCACTGCTGAAAATCGAGCTTGTCTGCTTGCTTGTGCTTTGATCTGCAATAGACCACTTTGAGTGCTGTGCTTTGTGCTCATGGCTACTTCCTGTGTAGACCACAGACTTGGACGACCTGCTGCCCTTAACAACTATATGTGATAACATTTAGCTCCACAGGGGATGACATGCTCCCTATGAGCTGCCAACAACACGCAGTTCGAGTGATTTAGCTCTTTGGTTGTGGAGTTGAGCTCAAATACATCTTGCTAAGGACAACATGATAACATGTTCACTACTCTACTTACAAAAGGAAACAAACACAAATTCTCTAGAAGAAGCTTATTTATGTACAATCCTGTTGGCACAAGGGCAGACCCAGGGTAACAACGCACCAACAAAACCCTAACTACCAGCCCTTTCGACAACACCTACGAAGCAGATGAAGTCTCACCTGAGGTAGGGGCAGGGGGGGTTGCAGGACTTAAGTGTCTACAACCTGGTTGGGACATAGATCTGTGATCACAATGCTTTAATAGAGCACTTAACAATTAACATTCATTAGTCTTTAACCCTTATTCACATCACAGGTAAAACCTTAATTATAGAACAATGCAGTATTCGACAAGATCTAGCACATCCAAGCACTTAGCACATAGAAATAGATCATATCTAGCATTCATCCAAAATATTAAGCACTAAGCTACTATATCAGATGCATCTAACATATATAAAGATTCAATACTAAGCATAAACCACATCAATAACACAAAGCAATCACAACACATGATATACGTGGTTTACCCCCAGCGTGGGGCTATGTCCATCAAATCTTCTTCTTCTTTATTATCTTCTCTCAATATTCGTACATGCACAGAGCCACAAAACCAACTCCGCATAGAACATGAGATCTGTGCGCACCTCGCCAGATCCTCCTTCCCCGAGTTCGACACAACACAAAGCCTTCTTACAATCACTTGCACTTAGCTCTGCAATTTCTCAACACAAAGTATGCATAGAGCCAACTCAATCACATAGATCCAACTACATACATCATTTGCACTTAGCTCTACAAGTCTTAACACATAATATGCACAAAGCCTCTAGCTCCGCACTAAGTCAATTCTACTAGGTCTCTCCTTCTTACATCGCATAGATATCTATTTATAAATTACAAATGGGGCCTAAACATGGGTAAACCCATGGAATGACATCCTATACCCGTTACATAAACCCAAAAACTCCCACAAAAGGGGGCGAGATCTCGCGATCTCCGCTTCGCCTGGCGCTTCGTCTTCAACCAGCCTGTCGAAGTCCGAAAAATTTTTCAAACACGACCAAGGTTCTCCAAGACTTGGTCGAGGGCCAAAAAGCCTCCAACACTCACCTGTGACTCGTCCTGATTCACTATGATCTAGGAAACTCTGCTTCAAAGGCCTCGATCTTGGGTTGAGCCGCTTTGACCTACTTTTTCGCCAAAGCCTCTTTCTCAACAAGCTCTTGAATAACTTTCTCGGTCACCGGTCCTTCCAATCACTATTCCACCATGGTGACTACTTGTTCAATCTGTGTACCTTGTCTCTCAATCTCCTCAAAAAGTGTGTAGGCTTCATCCTGTACTGGATGTAGCCTCTGGGTCACTTCCATGACTTTACTATGGATGGAATGGAACAATGTGCTATTCCTAGGGCCTTTTCATTCTCTCTGTTGTTGATAGCGGCTTCAACTGTGATTGTACTGTCATTGCTTGTTTCTTTTCCTCATGGAGCTGTGACTCCAATGTCCTTAGTTCTGGGTCATATACAAGGCGCTCATATATCTGCACACTTGGACTACTTAATTTCTTGCATTCTAAGGCCAATGCATTGATTATTTCGACTGCGCTTCGAGCAGTTTCTTCCCTCTGATCTCGCACTTCCTGTGGAGTGCTTGGCACGACTTTCATTTCCAGTTCTACCACTCTTGCTTGAAGCTACTGAATAACTTCAACGAGCTTCTCCACTTGAATCTCAACTTTGTCTTCTTCTATCTGTGCAAGTCCTGACACATAACGAAGTGATCTGGTGACTGCTTCTTTAACTCCAATCTGCTTTGCGAGCAACTGTTCTTTTTCCTTCTAGATCTACGCTTTATCCTCTACAAACTTCGCCTAGAGGTCATCTTTCTCTTGCTGCACAACCTGACGTTTCTCTAGGGCTTCTTCTTTTGCTTGCTTTAATGCCTCTGTGGCCTACTCCTTTTCCTCGTGGACCCTTTGAAGGTGAGCCTCTGTCGAATTTTCTAATTTGCGTAGCTGGGCAGGCTCATCTCCTACCTCTATGCCTTTTGATGACGATGATGGCGCTGTAGTCACTGTGCGGCTCGAGTAGAGGGCTTGTTGTACCCCTTTCAACTCTGCCTCAATCCTATCAAACATTGTCTCCTGTTTGGATTCGCTTCACTGCAAAATGTCCTCTGAGTTATCTGATACAATAATGATGATGAGGTCAATATCATCTACCATGAGCACAATCTGAAATGGAGGTTTACTGGAGCATGAATTCTTCCGCGATGAAGGTTTCTTCGGGAACCCTTTCTTTTCTTGGATGTATCTGTCTCTGTAAGGGGATTTTTAGGTGGTGTCACTTTGCTTGGTTCCTATTTTTCTTCTTCCCCTTCATCCTCTTCTTTGTCTACTTTGTCACCTCCTCCTCCTTCAGGTGAATCTGGTGTAGTTTCCTTTGATGTGCTATTCAATTACTGTACCTCTTCCTTTTTTTTTTTCCTGCTGCTGCTTGGTCCATCATACTCTTCTCAAGTGACCATAGGGCTTATGATGAGGTCGGGGTCAGAGAGTTCTGTCTGTTCGACCGGTACAAGACTCTATAGGCCATTCCTTAGTTATTTCTTCCATGTCCTCCTCTGTGAGTTTGTAATAGGACTGGATCTCTTCCTTGTGTTCGTGCCCACGCGCAGTGATGTAAATGAAATGCAAGTGGGCTGAAACTGTGCAGGGTATTCGGTGTCATGCGAGGGAAAGATTCAATGTCCCTCTTCAGCTGTAAATAATATGTTTGGAACACTACATTGGATTTCCATTGTTTTTCCATGTTTCTTGAATACTAGAGTGTAGTGAACTTCGTGGCCAGTGGTTCAGATGGCTCAATTTCAGGGAAGGTCGCTCCTTCCAGCATATCCCAAGCGATGAAGCCAATGAGAATAAAAAACCAACTAAAATGAAACTCATAGCCCTGGTCCTGTGCTTCACGAAAATCTTGATCCAAATGGTTGACGAGGTAGCTTGCCCAGTTCATTTGCATCCCTTCGACGCATTTTCCTGCGAGGTCGATGACGAACCCCATGATCTGCGTTGGTTGGTTCTTCCTAACGAGCTTACCAACAATCAACTGGAAAGCTAAGTGCAATATGCCATTCTGGATGGAGGATACATTATATCCCTGTTTCCCTTTCTCTACATCATCGTAAGTTTCTTTTATGCACTACGCCAGGGTGTGATCTACAACCTTCCCTGGGTAAAAATCCTGAGGGTCAGGTCCTTGCATGCTTAATCCGGTGATCCGATGGATCAACGCCGTATCTACTGTGATGCACTGATCCAACCATAGGTAACCACTATGGTAGCATGATAGGAAGATTTTAACGCACGCGTTAACCTCCTGATGTCTGTCGAAGTGTGGTATCTTCATCACATTGAGGATGGTTGATCTTGCGATGTCCATGGTCCACGATTGGGGGATTATATTCAACTTCTTTCCCATTGTCTTTGTCAATTACTTGTGAGGTGCGAGAATGCCATAGTTCTTGCAGTCTCCTAAGTTGAAGTCACTGATATTTAGCATCATAATCTGTCCTAACTACAGTCCAACTGCGCATATCCCCTTCGAAAGGTACGCAGTAATCAGTGTATAGTCGAATTCCCTCAGGACACTGTCATGACTAACTGCGCCAGCTAGAGGATGGATATAGTCGGGCAAGACTTACGGGATGAGCTTCGCATTCGCTAAGTGATCACGATGCTTGCTTCTTTTCTTAGTTGCAGTTCGGGAGGGCCCAAATTGACTTGCAATCGATGGGGATGCTTGCACTCCTCTCGTCGACGAGGCATGTACCCTTGCGGACAGAAAATTTTCAGCCATGAGGTCTATGAGGATTTCTTCAACATATTTCTCTACTGCGCTAAGGTCGCCTGACATACATGCTCGAGATCAGATATCTCGGGTCGGTGAACAAACAATCAAGGTAGCAGAATGGATGGCGAGGTTAAAATAAGCACTGTGCAAAAGCGATTAGTTCTTTGTTGGCTCGGATAATAACAATTTGCAAAAGTGTCCACGATGCATCACTCGACGGGATAAATAGAAAACGTCGTAACAAACTCCTCCAATGGGCAGGAATGCCTCGATCAATACAATTCCATCCGTTATGGAACAGTCCCAATTGTCCAATGGTGAACGTTCCGACAATAATTGCGTTTCTATCCGTTTTGGAGCGTTGTTCTAACGGTCGAGATGCCTTCAATAGTCATATTGCTTCATCGTGGCAAAGTGCCAGTCGGTGCTGTTCTTCTATTCCAATGAGGTTCAAGTTGTGCAAACCTTCCTTCTGCGAAGTCCTCTTTGGAACCTCCTGTATCTAACTTTGCTTTCTTCTCACTGATCTTCCTTGCTTTCTTCCCTGTGATATGTGTCTCCGGATTCCTCTTTCCATTCTTGTTTTTATCTTCTCTTAGTATAGTAACTTTGCACTGCTGAGGATCATTCATAATGAACCATCACCAGGTTCACTGCTTACACATACATAAAAACAAATGCATGTGCATGACTCTTCAACTCTCCTTCCAGTACAAACATAAGTACATAAACCCCGTAACATGTGGGTACATAAGAGATGAATATAAAAAAGATATATGGCAGTAACAAGTGAACATCATATCCCACTTTTACATCCTCCTGGCGAAGTTGTGCAACAACAAGAATGCCTTCAGATGAATTGCATTCACATGCAACTTGCATCATACAAGTTGTGATAAATTGCTGCAACTTGTCATACTCTCAACATAAATGCATACATAAGACTGAAAAGTGCATTTACAACAGAAAATGCAAGCCTTACTTGCTCAAGAAATCCAACCATTTCTTACCAAGCCAACTCAACGGTGACTTTTTCTGTTGAAAATCATCCTCTTGTGAATCATCTTGACACACATCGATGATGGAATCTCCTCTTCCATTCTTGCCAATCTCTTTATCCTTCTGCTTCTTGTGCTGTGGATGAGTGGTTGGATGCAATGTCCAACATTGGTCAATGAGATGACACCTCTTCTGACAATGAGTGCAAATCTTTTGCATCCTCTTTTCACGTTGTCTTTGCTTGTAAAGTTTCCTGAAAGTGGCCAATCTTTTCCAACATTTTGAAATATGATGGTTATATAAACCACAATATGTACATGGATTCTTTCTTCCATTTTTACATATAAATTTATCATGCTTAACATAATTAAAAGCAACTGAATGATAAGCGGAATTATACCTTGAACATTCACCTTTATCGCCTCTTTGAGGAGGTGAATTTGAAGCAAAATTTGTGCTTGGAACTTTTTCCCTTATCTCCTCAACTTTGGAATTTTCTCCATCTCTTCGTTCATATCCAAAACCACAATACTTGGGTCTCTCTTCAACAACAATAGGTTCAACAATGCCTTGTGCATGCTTGCCTAAACCTTTACCTCATGTTCATGCATGTACTTGGAAAGGGTTTCCTTTGCCTCATGGAGTTGATTCTCCATCTCATGCAACTTTTCAAGAAGCTGGTCTTTCTCCTCCTTCATGGCCATCAACTAATCTTCAAGGGAAATGCTCTCCTTTCTATCTTCCCACATCTCTTTCACCACATCTCTCATGGTTAGAAGCTCCTTCAACATCTCTTTGTCAAAGAACTTATATAATGAATATGTATGAGAACTACCAATGTTTGAAGCTTCCTCCATCCTTGCAAGATATCAAACTTCAACACAAAACTTGCACAAATACCAACAACTAAATCTCAAGCTATCAATGGCAAATACATGAGAAAAACAAACTATTCTCTGATACCACCTGATCTGAAAATAGAAGGCTGACTTGTTATGCTATGCAAGCACCCTCTACTTCATTAAAAAATAAACTTTACAAGACCTTGCTCCATGTGTTAGAATATGCAAGATAGATTATGTGTTAAGTTCATGCTTCTTTTAAATGGTTATGTGTGAGGTCCTTGCAAGATTAAATATGTTGTTTTTATAAATACAACAACAAATAATAACTTGCAGCAAATAATAACCAGCAAACACTCACAACAAGAACAACATGATAAAGGAGTTCACCCCTCTCCGGGCTACATCTCCTTGAGCCTCCATCAATGGACTTGGCTCTCTGGGATTAATTTGTCAAAAATTCTTTTACAAGCTGCTGCTCAACTCCAATGGAAATTATGACTGTACCATTGGGTTTAGAATACATAAAAACCCCCAAAATGACTAATAGAACTCTGAAAACGGATCATGGCTCATTCGGGCATGACCTCTTCTACATGTGGCCTTAAGCTTCCCTGAGATTCTCTATGGAAAAAACACCTATAAAAGTCCTCAAATGGATCTGAAACCTATCCCAAAGTGTTCAGAGGATAATAATTAGCCAAAAATGATTATTCAATCACAGAAAACAAACATAGGCTCATCTGAGCATGACCTCAAACAATGAGGGCTTCAAGCTCCCTGAAGCTCTCTGAAACTTCAATGGTTAAAAACCTTCAAAAGAAGTTTTCAAATGGCTGTGAAAATAGTGCCAATGGATTCAGAATGTCCAAAAACCCCTAGCTGGGCTTTTACGACACCTCACTCGGCCAAAAAATGAAGAAGATAGGCCTCCTGCCATTCTCTTCCTTCAAGCTTGCTGTCTCTGGTTCGCCAAAACGCACCTCTGTGTGCTCTAACCAAGAACACGCTCCAAATTCATGCTAAAACCTAGCACACGTGCATAACCAAAAAATCATTCAAACTGTAGGACAGTTATGGGTGCACCTAGCCCCTAATCGTTAGGGGCCAAGTCATATGACCCATGCGTCCACGCGCTAGCATTACCATAGGATCCCGTTACATAAGCCAATGGTCAAAGGCCAAATGGCGGGTTGTTGATATAACCGTTGGAACAAACACAACCACGTGCACGCATCCATATGATATAGCTGTGGGTTATATGTAACATATCATGCGACCAAGGGCTGGGGCTAAGCCCCGGCCCGATTGGGCCCAAACCACACGCATATGCAA
>JASDQU010815289.1:13965-50559 GCA_032191745.1 Picea mariana
ACATATACACTAGTATGTATGAGTTTTCTTGACTTACTTACTGATAATGTCGGTTAATTGTTATGAATGTGTGAACCATGTTTCTTTTCCTTGTACCATAAGATACCTTAACTTTGGAATGAAGTTTCCTGAAGGGTGGGTGTATGTAACAACCTTAGTTGAATAAATATTTAAGGATTATTAAGTAAAAATTAATTAGGGGATTAATTGTCTTAACATGGTATTAATTAAACAAGATTGGTATAAAGATACTAATTAAATATTTATTGATTAATTAATGGTTGCAATTTGATTAATTAATTACATGTTACATTCATTGACATGGGTATTAAATTAATAGGGATAATAAATTATAAGTTAATTTGTTAAAAACTTACGTACACGTTAAGGGATAAGACATTGAATATAAAGGGATAAGATATTAATTATGAGGGGATAAGGTAATAAATGGGTAGGTAAGGAATTAAATGAAAGGCAGGGCGGTGAAGGAGGAATAGGAGGGGAGGAGGTTTAGGGAGGAGGCATTACCATTCTACGGGAATTTTTGGGGGGAGGTCTCTCTTGGATTGCACAGAGGAGAGTTGAGTTCTGTAGTCGGATTGTATCAGTACAGGCACCGGTTTGCTGGAGGTTTTGGGCACGGGGGCCAGGATATCCATATGATATCCTGGAGCTAGGAAGTTGTTCTAGTTGGCAGGGTGGAACGAGGTTTTGGGCAGTGTTTACACAGTTCAGCAGTGGTCAACAAGGCAAGTGGAAAGTGGAGGGTTAGCATCAGACCAAGGTAATTTAAATTGTGTATTTGTTTTATTTTGTTATAAAATTTTTATTATTCGTTGATCAATTTAAAATGCGTATGTGCTCAATTACAAGGAATTATTGAATTTTACTATTTTGTTTGTAGAATTAATGGATGTTTAATTTATTTGGCTATTACATTGAGAGTATGCACGATAAATGATTTGGTCCTACATTCAACTTCCCTGGTTTCACAAAAACCTCAAAATCATATTCCTAAAACATTAGTAACCACATGCATATTCTCCCCCCTAATATTGACTTGTTCACTAAGTATTTTAGTGCATAATGGTTTGTATACATATTAAAATGAGAACCCAATAAATAATGTATAAACTTTTTTAGCGCATATACCATTTCCAATCCTTCTCATTCTGTAGTGGTGTAATTCTTCTATGCAATGGACAACTTCATACTTGCAAAAGCAAGTGGATGATCTATGTCACCTTCCCCTGGTTGAGATGGTATTGTGCCCAAAGCTATGGACAATGCATATACATGAATATGGAACTCTCTCTTCCAATATTGGAAGATAAAAATCGGTGCGGTCACTAATTTTTTCTTCAATGTATCCAAACCCTTATGACAATCCTCATTCCACTGGAACTTAGCTTATTTATTCAACGATTTCTCCATAGGTGTTGTAATTTGCACATAACCCTTAATGAACTTTCTGTAATACCCGGTATGAACCATATTTGTTCTCAACTGTCTAGCTGAGGTGGGTGGTTGCAAGTCCAAAATCACTGCAATCTTGGCAGGATCCACTAATAAGCCTTGATTACATACCACATGGCCCAACAAAATTCCAAAAGGCGTGAAAAAAATAAATTTCTTTAATTTCAGTGAAATATGACATTGTCTACACTTATCCAAAATTAGCTTGAGTACTTCTATGTGATATTTCAATAAACCAAACACAGTCCAATCATATAAGTATAATTAAAGAAACTTATGAATGAATTCCTTAAAATCTGCAACAACAACCCTTGAAAAAACTGCAGGTGCATTCTTTAGTCCAAAGGGCATCACTATGTACTGATAGCTTCCCCACTCTATTGAAAAAGTAGTTTTATACATGTCTTCTTGATCCAGGTGGATATCAGTGGCCACCCACCTATCCCACTGACTCTAAAAACAGTTTTCCACCTTGGCAGTTTTTCAACAATTTTTCGGGTTCCAAACTTTTGGGGCAGTTTTGAGGCCCTAAATGATGTTTTTTGGGGATTTGGGGCCCAGGTGACTGCCAAAGGCCCTAACCCGGGCTAGTAATTTTTTTTTCTTTTCGGTTACACCTTTCCAACGGGCTATCGTGCGCCTAAAACAAAGATTGTATGCAAATGTTACGACCTCGAGAAGTTGATGTACTAACTTACCCCAACGGGGCCCACATGACTTTTGGCGCTTGATCTCCTAGGGTTAGATTTTTGGATGTCTAGGGTTTTTAACATTCTTGTTTATTGTAAAAGGCCTTCAGAGCCTCATTATAACCATATTCTTGTGAATGAGCATAGCCGTCACATCTCTTCTCAGAGATAAGCCGACACCATTCCAACAAGCTTGTTTTCCGTTGCATTTTACAGTTTTAGTTTATTTCCTTATTGAATAGAAAACCAGTTTTATTGTATCTCTGTTATTTTGTGTTAAGCATATTTTAATAATCTGTATTCATTTCATTCTTCTCATAAAATCTAGATTATTGGTATCAGAGCGGTGTTCTCCTTGTCGTCTTAATGCATGTCCCCAACGAGGCCAGGGTACAAAGAATTGGGTCTCGAGCTTGTTTCTCTTGAGGAAAAAATCTCTCACACGCCCAAGCAACCTCTCATGGAAGGAGAACATAAAGATGACGGGACAAGAGATCCTTTCAAAAATTTTCTTGAGGAAGCCCTCACGCAACAGAGGAACAAGATGATGAATAGTTTCTTGCAAATCCTTCAGTGGTTACCAGTAGGCGACACATCTTCCTCGAGCAGAGGTGCCGCCCCCTTCAAAGTAAAAATCAACTTTGATATTCCTATATTTGAAGGTCAGATAGATGCAGATGTTGTAGACAAGTGGTTGAATCCACTAGAAGGGTATTTTCTATCCATAATTTTTCGAATAGAGAAACGATTACTTTTGCGCTTCTCAAAGTCGTTCCCCATGTCAAAAATTGGTGGGAAACTTTCTGTGAGCAAAAGGAAATACAAGAACCCTCATTATTTATAGTCACAACCACTTGGGAATAGGGATGCTATTAAGGAACAATACTACTCTATCGAAAGTTATGACGACTTGTATATGAAATGGACCACACTGCCGCAAGAAAGAGACCAAGCAGTGGCAGAGTTCACAAATATCTTCCATACCTTGCGCACAAGATGAGTATCAAATATTTAGAGTGACATCTGGTGCTCAAGTATCATAGTGCTCTGCATAGATACATCCATATCGAAATGGAGTTTCTGGACATCTCGTCCGATGCTATTAAGGAACAATACTACCCTGTCGAAAGTTATGACAACTTTTATACCAAATGGAGCACACTGCGGAAAGAAAGAGACCAAGCAGTGGCAGAGTTCACAAATATCTTCCATACCTTGCGCACAACATGGGTATCAAATATTTAGAGAGACATCTAGTGCTCAAGTATCACAGTGCTCTGCATAGATACATCCATACCGAAATGGAATTTCTGGACATCTCATCCTTGGGCGCGGCCTACCGATATGTCATCAAAATCGAGCAGAATCTCAAACAAAAGACACATAAATTTATGCCTGGGAACCCCTCACAACAAAAGCCAGGAAAGGGAGGCCCCAACCCACATAACAAAGGAAAAAGAAAATATGGACAGTATTAGGACAACCAGTCCAAGCCGCAAGCAAAGAAGGACACTAGAAAGACAAAGAAAGATACTGGGAAGTGGTACGACTTCCATAAGAGCCCTTGGCATAACACTGCTAACTGTCACTCAAAGCAGTCGCTTGTGGTCGAAGTGAAAGCCTATGAATCAGATGCAGGTTATGACTTTTAGTTAGAACCAGAAAGGGAAAGACGAATCATTGACATGGAACCCAGTGCCACCGTTGCTACCACCAAGATCTAGCTTGGTGAACCAGATGAGCCAAAAGAAGGAGAGAGCCTCTTCCATTCATAGATGTGGGTAAAAGGCACCCCACTACACTTCATCGTTGATAACGGTAGCTAGAAGAACCTCATCTCAACAGAGATAATCAAGCGGTTGGCCCTATTGAAAATGCCTCACCCATAACCCTACACCATTGGACGGCTCCACCAAGGAAGTGATCTCCGCGTCAGCCAACAGTGTCAACTGTCATACAACATCAATCCCTTCAAAGATGAGGTATTGTGCGATGTTTATCCTCTTGAAGTTTGTAATGTTCTTTTGGGCCAACCTTATTTATGGAAACATCATGTTGTATATGAGTCTAGGCCTCGTAGTGTTATTATTACTTTGAACAGGAAATTGTACAGGATACCCGAGACAGTCCCTCCTAGTGATATTTCCTTGATCTCTGTCAAGCAATGTAGGAAGATAATCTCTCAGACTGGGAAATTTGTCTTCTTCGCGATTCACTCTCAGAGTGATAAAAAGATCCCAGCCACATCTAGGGCCTCCATGGATGATATATCCACACAACAGAAGCAAGTGGATAAGGTCATGGAGGAATACTCAAATATCTTCTCCTCTCCTACCGGGGTACCTCTTCATTGCTAGGTCAAGTATCCCATCGATCTGACCGCAAGTGCACCAATACCCAATGGGCTAGTCTACCACCACTTTCTGTTAGAAAACGAAGAGATCAAGAGGTAGATCCAAGAACTTCTCCACAAGGGGCACATCCGTCCCACATCATCGCCTTGTGGGAGCCCAATCATGCTGGTGAAGAAGAAAGACGGGACTTGACGACTTTGCATTGATTACCGGGCTCTGAATAAAATCATAGTATGAAACCGGTACCCGATTCCCCAAATCGACGACCTCCTTGATCAACTCACGGGGGCCAAATAATTCATTAAGATTGATATGAATTTTGGCTACCACCAGGTCCCAATAGAATAGATAGATGTATGGAAGACTGCCTTCAAGTCAAAAGAAGGTCTTTTTGAATGGCTAGTCATGCCCTTTGGTTTGACAAATGCTCCAACAACTTTTATGAGGATTATGGATGATATCCTACGACCTTTCATGAATAATTTTGTAGTGGTGTATCTGGATGACATCCTCATCTACAACAAGACTTGGGAGGAACACTTGCAGCATATTCATTAGGTCCTGTACACCCTGCGGTAGCAAAAACTACATGCAAACTTGGAAAAATGCTCTTTCGGCATGGACAGGGTCCATTACTTAGGATACATCATTGATTAGCATGGTGTGCATGTGGATCCAGCCAAGATCTAGGTCATTCGTGACTGGCGAGCCCCAATCACACTCACTAAACTTTAGAGCTTCTTTGACCTTGTCAATTTCTATTGCAGATTCATGATGGGATTCTCTCATATTGCATGGGCCCTTAGCCAAGTAACCAAGGGTGGTGGTAAGGAAAAAATTGTGTGGGGTATGTCCCAACAACAAGCCTTCAATGACTTAAAGAAGAGTTTGTTCTCATCCATGATACTTTCATTACCAGACCTGCAACATCCCTTTGAGATCGAGACAGATGCTTCAGACTATGTTGTGGGCATCGTTCTCACTCAACACAGCCACCTCGTGGCATATCATAGTGAGACACTATCAGATGTTGTCCATAAGTACCCTAATTACGAAAAAGAAATGTAATCCATTGTGAAATCCTGCTGCCAGTGGAGACATTACACTCTTGGGAAGGAGACAATCATCCACACTGATCACAAGCCACTACAGTTCATACAAACCCAACGAAAATTGTAGAATGAACGCCATCAGAAGTGGTCAACATACTTACAACAGTTCCACCTCAACATCAAGTATAAAATAGGAAGTACCAACAGAGTTGTTCACTGCCTCAGTTGACCTTCAGTCGGGGCACTCACCACGGTGCTAGACTCTTGCGGTCACAAGACCTCCTGATGGACCCACCTCTATGAGATAGACCCATACTTCTTCACCATCTACCAAATGTTGGGCACCAACTCAGTGGTCGCTAATTTATATCTTTAGGATGGGTTGTTGTGTTGTCTGGGCCATCTCTGCATTCCATCAAGTGAGCACGTGAAGTTGATTTGGGAAGCTCACTACATTCAGGTGGCAAGACACTTTGGCATCGAAAAGACAGTGGCAGTGTTGCAGAAACATTTCTATTGGCAGAAACTTCAACAGGATGTCAGCAAGTATATCAGGTCCAACACCGCATGTGCTATTTCCAAACCGAACACTAAGAAACAGGGTCTGTACACCCCTCTGCCTACTCCTAACAGGCTGTGGGAATCCATCTCAATGGAATACATGTCGGGCCTCCCATCCACCAAGAGGGGAAATGAATGTGTTTTTTTGGTTGTTGATCACTTTTCCACGGTGGCGATTCTAGCCGCCCACAAGAAGAACATCACAACAAAAGTCATTTCCAAGCTCTTATTTGAACAAGTATGGGTACATTTTGGTATCCCACAAACCATTATCACAGACCATGACAGTCAGTTCCTCAGCTCATTCTGGTCGAGCCTCTGGTCACTGCTGGATACCAAGCTCACCAAATCCACTACCTTCCATCCCTAGACAGATGGAAAAACTAAGGTTGTTAATCAGATGGTTGTACATATCCTGCGCATGTACAATTCAAAACACCCCCACACTTGGGATGAGAGTCTTCCCTATGTACAACATAGCTACAACTGAGCCCAACATATATCAACTAGCCACAACCCCTTTCAGGTGGGGTTGGGATTCCAACCATTGGGCCCCATGGATGTTGCACTACCCCTGGCAACCACTTCGGCTGACTCATCCTCAGATCCACTAGAAGATGACAAAGCCACTCGGTTCATTGAGTGGATCTAGTACATCTACCAACAGGTTTAGGATATTCTATATAAGTCTAATTCCAAGTACAAACAATGCCATGATCAACATCGAGTGCCACATAAGTTTCCGGTGGGTGACAAAGTTTGGTTGCATTTGTAGAAAAAATGCCTTACAGGGCCCCATTGAAAGCTTCGCCCCCTTCTTTATGAGCCTTAAATCATCACCAAGGCTGTGGGTGACAATTATTTTGAGCTCAACATTCCCCCCTTCCTTGGTCTACATCCAGTCTTCAACGTGGCTCTCCTTCGACCATATTTCCCACCATTATTGGACACCTCAGAGATAACAGAGGATTTGACACCAACAGAGCTCAACCTTGACTGCATGCAACAAGAATCTAGTGATCATATTGTTGACACACAGATCAAGGGCACTCAACAACAAAGGATCCATCTTTATCAAGTCGTCAAAGCAGGGAAGCTACTGCACCAAGGCAAGTGGCTCACCCGGGGCCAAATTCAGCAAAAAATTCCTCATCTGATGAGGGAACTCAACGCAATGGAGATCATTGATTCCTAAGGAGGTAGGATTTATCTAGGTGGATATCGGTGGCCACCCACTTATTCCACTGGTTCGAAAAACAATTTTCCACCTTGGCAGTTTTTCGGGTTCCAAACTTTCGGGGCCGTTTTGAGGCCCCAAACGACTTTTTTTGGGGATTTGGGGCCCAATTTATTGTGAAAGGCACTAACCTGCGCCAGTAAAAAAATGTTATTCTCAGTTAGACCTTTCCAACAAGCTATCATGTGCCTAAAACAAAGATCGTATGCAAAAGTTACGACCTCAGGAAGTTGATGTACTAACTTACCCAAGCGGGGCCCACATGAATTTTGGCGCTTCATCTCCTAGGGTTAGGTTTTTCGATGTCTAGGGTTTTTGACATTCTTATTTATTGTAAAAGGCCTTCAAATCCTCATTGTAACCATCTTCTTGTGAATGAGCACAACCGTTACATCTCTTCTCAGAGATAAGCCGCCACCATTCCACCAAGCTTGTTTTCCGCTGCATTTTACAGTTTTAGCTTATTTCCTTATTGAATAGAAAACAAGTTTTACTGTATATCTGTTATTTTGTGTTAAACATATTTTAATAATCTGTATTCATTTCGTTCTGCTCATAAAATCCGGATCGCTTCCTGCACAATCTTTATCTGATGGTATCCTGAGAATCCATCTGTGAAAGAATAAGCCTCATGCCCCCCTACATTCTCTATCACTTCATCTGTGAAATGTGTTGGAAATGGATCATGTAGACATGCATCATTAAAATTCCTTAGATCTACACAAATCTTGATTCCTCCTGTTTTCTTATCTTGTACCACCATTAGAATTGTCCATTATGATTCCACCACTGGTTCAATAATTCATACTTACAACATTCGGTCTATCTCTACTTTCACCTTCTCTTTATACTTCATATTTAACCTATAGGGTCTCTATCACACCGGATTAGGATTTGGTTTCAAATGGATATTCATCTCTCCTAATTCCTTGACTATCCCCTTCATCTCTGAGAATGTAGTTGGGAATATATCTTGATACTCATGCAATAAATCTGCAATCTTCTCCATAGTTTCATCATTCCAATAATCACATTTCTGCACAAACTTTGGGTTTTCCTTTGTCCCAATATTTACCTTTCGTGTCTTTAGTGGTAGTGCGTACGCAAAAAATTCGAGCTCTGGCCCTTCTACTATGCATTCCCCTTCAGTTGGTACTTGTAGATTCCTTGGTTGTTCCTCATCGTGTTCTTCTTTAGAAACATTGTAACATTCCAGTCATTCACATACAATCATAGAAGCTCTGTGCGCTTTGCACATAGATACCACCTCCATTGTCCCTTCTTCTAAGAATATCTTGGTTCAAATGACCAGTACGAGAACATCTAGTAATGGAGATTCATGTTCGAAAGTAAATATTACCTTGAACCTCTAAATCATCTCGTCCCAATTTGTTGTTTCTCTGCGCATTTTTAGTTCCAAGTACTAATTCTTCATAATTGTATCCAGTGTATGTATAAACCTGTGCACCCATTCCTTCTTCGATTAATCCCCATATGTTTCTACGCTACCCAATATGATCTGTTGGGTCAATTATCACTGTATACGTTTGTGAAATATTCTCCAACTCGGTACCAAATCTCACTTGCATTAGTCTTCTACACTACGACTAGTCTTCCATTCCCTCGTTATGTGCAGCCCACCATCTGGCTGGAGTAGCTTTCAAGACAATATCTAGTGCCAACAGTTGTTCTTGTTAAGGTACTTGCAACTCAAACTCCTTTAAAAATTAGCTTATATCAGTTAATCCATCATACCTGGATGGATCACATAACTCTGTTCCAATCCAGCACAATGATCAATTTATGTGTGCACATCATCTAGTTTATACTTCATGCATCATATACTACCAATGTTTCAAACTTTTCTCTAAGTCTGACGCACACGAGCTAATGATTCTCTAACTTATCGCACCATCTATGGTTGGGTTAACAAAATCATCCACCCACACAATCATATTATACAAGTTGTCAATTTCGTTCCCTCTCGCTGGCTCTATACCACTTTCCTTTCGCCAGATCCAATGGTGTGGTAACCTTCAAGTCTCCCACCTCAAATATCATTTCCCTCTTCTTCAGATTAATGATTCCCTAATTATAAAAGGCCCATTCAAGTCCCATCAGTGTTGGATATGGCTGACTATCATCCGCGATCTTAATGACTTCCAAATATGCTACATTGTGCACCCCATCTATATTCGTAGGTACTCATGTCAATCAGCCAAACAAGACTATCTTGTGTTGATTTTCCAACCTTAACTGAACAAGAGACCAGATCAACTTGGGTTTCCCCATCATTTCCCTTGTAAACTTTGGTAATACATTCACATCATAAACCAAGTCTAAAATAACATTATCCACACCATATTCCCCAATCTACGCACTTAATCTGAATTCTTCGTTGGTTCTCTTTTTGCGCAGTACCCGATTCACTACCCTCTATGCGATAGGAATTTCCCTTTCTTGTGTGCGATGATCAATCATTTTAGATAATGCATTCAACATAGTTTAATCTTTCATCAACTCTATGCAACTTCTCAGAAACTCTCTTATAGTACTTACCTTCCCACGTGCCTTGTCCAGTATATTATGTTCACAGACAAGAGGCGTAGATGATGTTCATGCTACCCTATCCGGTCCTAGTATCTATTTTCTTACCCTCTAATACATCTCCTTTTCTTGTTGTAGGTTGAATGTTGGCATAGGTCCTATTGATTTCCTTACCCATTTCTCATCATGCTCCCTCCATTCATCACATCAACCCGTGTTATAGTTCCTCCATGTGTAACAACTTCTATTCTAGGTCCTTCATTATGTTTCTTGGTTGATATCCTATGTACGTTTTGATTTGGATTTTGGTTCTGAATCCCTCTTTCCTGCCACTTTTCTATTAGTTGAGGACATTCTTCTATCACATAGTCCAATGTTCTACAATATGTGTAGGTTGTACACAGATTCGGGCAGTCCCGAGCTAAGTGTCCCAGATGATTACAATGATAGCATATTATTGGTCCTCTACCTCCTCTTCCTCGACCTCTGCCAAAATTTCTTCTGTTTCTTGCATTAAATCCTCTCTGATTATTATATTGTCGACCACCTCCTTCTGTTGCATCATTATCCTCCTGAATCCTATACATATCTGAAGTGTGCTCCCTCATCAAATTGAATGAACATAGATCCTTTTCGTCGTTCCCAACTGACTTGCAAAAGTTTCAAAATAATTTCCTTGGCATACTCTAGTATTTCTGTAGTAATAGACACTCAGTCAGATGATGTCCTCATTTCTTACCTATCTCACAATATCGCCCTCTTGTTAATGGATTTGGTTCTCCCCGTCGCCAAATATTGCGTAAATGTTGGGCATTCATCCTTATGGTGGCCTTCAGTCCTACAATTGGTACACCAGACTTGTTCCCACTTCTCCTTTCATTTAGTAAGTTCTGCCAAATGAATTATCAAAGAAGCTAATTACATTTATACTTGTGCCATCCCTCCACTCTCTCCTATAGGATATGCTTCCATCTTCATTGCAATCTCCAAATCTCTAGGCTACAACACAACCTTCTGTTGAATCAACAACCTGTGAATGTGTGGTAGTAATCCTGCAATAAACCATTCTTGGTGTTGTTGATCAGGGATATGGAATGTCAATCTACCCAACAAATCCTTAAAACATTGGTCATAATCCCAAACTGATTCATTCTGTACTTGTTTGATTTCCTTCAACTCTATAATGTATTGTGATTCAGACTTTGGCTTATTGAACTCTTTCAACAATGCTTATCTAATCTCTGCTAACGTCCTTGCTTGTTCTGTAGGTGTGGTACTCTACAGTTTCAATTACTAGACTAGTGTGCAACCCCTAAATGTTGTTGCCAACGACACAATATTTACAACATAATATTGGACATTCTTCGTAGCCCAAATTGTTTCACATACGAATAGATGTTGTTTTGGGTCCTCTGACCCAACTCCTTGGAACTCATGGAGTCTCAAGGTGTTGTCTAAACCTGCCATGTTTTTTTTGGTACTACCTCTCCTTCATGATGTTGGTCGAATATGACTCAACACACTGCTTCCACTGCTCTGGCTACTGCTACTCTATCTCCCCCTGCTAACTATAAGTGCTTTTGACAAATCCTCAAATGTTATTTCTGATCTAGGTGACACACACAGGGTCATATAATTGACATAGGATCTAGTCTGAGTAGGACTTACTATATCTTCTATTATAGGAATGAACTGATAATTCTCATCCTCTCCTCTTATGTATGGTATTTCTACGATTTGGACTATTGCACAGGGTTCTATCCCCTTAGGATCATTGCGTGACTCTCCTTTCGATTAAATTACCAGTCTTCAGTCTCTTGTATCTTCTTTCACTTTGTAGTACTCCAAACTCGTCTTCCTTTTCTGATACAACTTCTTTGGTTCTCTGCATCCTTGGTCCCTCCCTTCCTTCTTCATTTCTTCCTTCATTCTTTCCTACCTTCATACTACCCTCTGGTCATCCCCTAGTTCCCCTATGTGCGTGAAGCCCCATATAAATCAGACTCCATTTTCATCACGCACTTGTCATACAACAACATATTTATCCAAGTACCCAATGATTTCATAAACCTTCCATGTGGACCCTTGAAGAATTCCCTCTCCGCAACACTGTATGAATGGGTACAATCCACTAGAAATTATGTAATATAACCTCCCAATATACTATCCAACAAGAAATCAACTGCACAAGAAGTCGTATTACTTACAAAATTCAATTTTCTTACCAACTCAGGAGTCCAGTTACTCGGTGTTGTGGTTTGGTACCTTCCAATATTCTTCACTAATATTTCTAACCACTCAGTTAAGATAATTAGAAACTCTCCAAATAAAACCTTATGCAATTGTGTGTACACATACATTTGCATCCATTTCTTGTCGCTCATCTGAGGTTTTCTATTCTCTTCCCAAGAAAATTCTTGTTCATTTCCTTCTATTCATTCAATGATCTCTTTCTTAGTTGACCTCCAAAACATTCCCTCAATCACAGATTTTGGGTCCCGTCAATAGAACCATGTGTTGGTGCATGGTTGTAAGACCCTAGGTTCAAGTTATCTAACCAACAAACCCCTTCATATACTAGCCCTTTTGGAATCACCTGCATGCAAGAACGAGGGGATGGGAAGTGATCATCATATTCATTATTAGTTATTTACTTTTTGTGCCTTATCCTTTGTCTGTTATTCCTTGTTTACTTTGTAATTTATTTTATGTAGTATCATCGTGATGCAAATTGCAACATAAACCATTCACTAGAACATCCATAACTATTGCGCAGTAATCATATAGTAAACAAATCTAGTATAGCATGCATGAACCTACTATTCATAAAGAATCACATGAATCACACATATAGAGACATAGAGTTAACGTGGTTCACCCAATACTTGGGCTACGTCAACAACAACTAGCATCTTTATTATGCTTTTTGTAATCATTTCAAGCTTGCGCACTATGCTTACAATAGATAAATTATGATGTACTTCTCCATTATTCATGGCCTCTCTATAGTGAAAGCCTCTCTTTGCAAATATCCTTCCTTACTCAGACACAGACTCTCTCTTACTCTCAGTTTCAACAACACATAGTTCCACTCTAGCAGCCTATCCTACCCGACCCATTACATATTTATACATAGAATCTAGGGCACAAAACCCTACTTGCTTATCCCTAAAACCCTATTACAACTCATTCTGCCTCATTAAAACTCATGTTGACTCGTTGTTTGGGCATGTTTTTCCTGCTTTTGCATCTGCATGTTGATTTTTCATTCATGACTGTTGTTCTTCCTACTTTTGCATGTTGAACTGTTGTCCTTCCTTTTCACCCACTTTATCTTCTTTCTTTATTCTCCACCAAATAGGATTTCACTACATAGTTCAATCTTGAATGTGCCCTTACTACGCACTTCGCTCATGCCTTCTCTTCTTTCTTCTGTTGTTGCACATCTCCTCCATTACTTAGTATTTTTCTCAAAATTGTATCCAAAATGCATGTCCAACACCCATACAAGTAATACTCCAACACACACCAAAGTAAGATGATATGGATTTATGAGCGGAATGAAATGAAACCACATATTTATAATATTAACATAGAGATGCAATGAACAATAACAGAGATACAATAAAACTTGACTTCTAATAAAAAAGAAATATGCTGAAAACTGTAAAATGCAGACTGAAAACAAGCTTGCTAGAATGGTGGCAGCTTATCTCTGAGAAGATATGTGATGACTATGATCATTCACAAGAAGATGAGTAAAATGAGGCTTTGAAGGATTTTTTACAATAAACATGAATTACAAAACCCTAGAAATCCAAAAACCTAACCCTGGGAGATGAAGCACCAAAAGTCATGTGGGTTCCGTTCGGGTAAGTTAGTACATCAAATTCTCAGGGTCGTAACTTTTGCATACGATCTCCATTTAGGGTGCACGATAGCTCATTGGAAAGAAATTGATGAGGAGATTCATTTAGGGGGCTCAGCTAGAGACATTCATAATAATTGAAGTTCTCTATCATGAAAAAATGTTGTTTAGGTCCTCAAAATGGCCTCCGACATTTGGGACCCTAAAAAATGCTTAAAATAGTAAGTTGCCAAAAAATTGTTTTGAGAAAGTTGGAAAAGGTGGGTGGCCACCGAGATCCTCCTTTATCAATCCACTCCACTTAGGAATCAATGGTCTCTATTGTGTTTATTTACCCCATCATATGAGGAAATTTATGTTGAATTTGGCCCTGAGTGAGTCACTTGCATTGGTGCAAGAGCTGCTCTGCTTTGAGAACCTGATAAAGAGTGATCCTTTAATGGAGAGTGACCTTGACCTATGTTTCCATGATCTGATCAGTGGATTCCTATTCCATGCTTTTAATGTTGAGCTCTGTTGGTGTCAAATGTTCTGCTATCTCTGAGGTGTCCAATAATGGTGGAAAATAAGGCCGAAGGAGGTCCACATTGAACACTGGGTGCAAGCCAAGGAAGGGGGGAAGGTTGAGATCAAAAGAATTGTCAGCCATAGCCTTGGTGATGGTGTAAGTTCCATCATAGAGTGGAGGAACCTTTTTATGAGGCCCTATAAGGCATTCCTTCTACAAGTGCAACCAAACTTTGTCTCCCACCTAAAACTGGTCTGGCACCCAATGTTGATCATGACATTGCTTGTACTTGGAATGAATTCTATAAAATATCCTAAACCTATTGGAGGATGTGATGGATCCGATCAATGAATTGGATGGATTTTTCAACTTCATTTAGAGCATGCTATGAGTCTGCCTAAGTGGCTACAAGGGGTAGTGCAACAGCCATGGGACCCAATGGTTGAAATCCAAACCCCACCTGAAAGGGGTTGTGGTTGATTGAGCTATGTATGGATCTATTGTAGTTGTGATAAACATATGAAGACTCTCATCCTGGTTGCGAGGGATCTTGGAATTTTACATGCGCAGGATGTGCACGATCATCCAGTTGACGACCTCGATTTGGTCATCTGTCTGGGGGTGTACGACAGTGGACTTGGTGAGCTTGGTGTCTAGTAGTGACCAGAGGCTTGGACAGAATGTGTTGAGGAACCAGTTGTCTCGATTTGAGATAATGGTTTGTGGGATCCCAAAGTGTACCAACACTCATTCAAAGAATATCTTGGCAGTGGCCTCTGATCTGATGCTCTTCTTACAAGCATCCAAAATCGCCATCTTGGAAAAGAAATCAACAAACACAAAAACACAGTCATTTCCCCGCTTGGTGGATGGAAGGCCTGACATGCAGTCCATTAAGATGGATTCCCACAACCTGTTAGGATTCGGTAGAGGGGTGTACATGCCTTGTTTCTTAGTGGTCAGTTTGAAAATAGTGTAGGAAGTGTAGGACCAGATATCGTTGCTAACATCCTGTTGAAGTTTCAGCCAGTAGAAATTTCGTTGCAACACTTCCACTATATTTTCCATGCTGAAGTGTCTTACCACATGACTGTAGTGGGATTCCCATATCAGCTTCACTCACTCACTTGATGGAAAATAGATATGGCCCAGATAGCACAACGACCCATCCTAAAGATGGAAATTATTAACATGTGTGTTTGCACCCAACATCTTGTAGGTGTTGGCGAAGTCAGGATCTACCTCATAGAGGTTGGGCCATACAAAGGTCTTGTGGATGCAAGAGTTTAGCATTGTGGTCAGTGTCATGATTGGAGGTTAGTTGAGGCAATCAACGACTCATTTGGTATTTCCTATTTTATACTTGATGTTGAGGTGGAACTGCTGCAAATATGTGGACCACTTTTGATGGTGGTCATTCTGCAATTTACCTTGTGTCTGAATGAACTACAACAGCTTATGATTAGTGTGGGTGCTTGTCTCCTACCCGATAATGTCTCCGTTGGCGGAAATCTTGCACAATGGAGTAAATTTCTTTGTCGTAAGTAGGGTACCTACAAATGAGATATGATAGTGTCTCACTATGATAGGCCACGGGGTAGCCGTGTTGAGTGAAGATTGTGCCCATAGCATAGTCTAAAGCATCTGTCTCGATCTCAAAAGGTTGTTGTAGGTCAGGTAATGATAGCACTCAGGTTGAGCACAAGCGTTTCTTTAGATCATAAAATGATTTCTACTGCGATAGGCCCCACACAAATTTTTACTTACCATCACCCCTGGTTATTTGGCTCAGGTCCCATGCAATATGGGAGAATCCCAACATGAACCTGCGATAGAAATTGGAAAGGCCTAATAAGCTTCGAAGCTCAGTGAGCATGGTTGGGGCTGGTTAGTCACGTATGAGTTGTACCTTGGCTAGATCAACATGCACACCATGCACACAATGTGCATCAACAATGTAGCCTTGGTACTGGACCTTGTCCATGCCGAAGGAGAATTTTTCCAAGTTGGAATATAGCTTGTGCTGTCGCAGAGTGTGCAAAACCTGCTAAATATGTTGCAAGTGTTATGCCCAAGTCTTGTTGTAGATGAGGATTTCATCTAGATACACCACTAAAAAATAATTAGTGAAATGCCACAAGATATCATCCATCATTCTCGTGAAATTTGTTGGGACATTTTTCAAACCAAATGGCATGACTAGCCATTCAAAAAGACCTTCTTTTGACTTGAAGGCAATTTTCCATACATTTGCCTGTTCTATTGGGACCTGATGGTAGCCAGACTTCGGATCAATCTTACTGAAGTATTTGTCCCCCTTGAGTTGATCAAGGAGATCGTCGATTCAAGGAATCGAGTACCAGTTCCTGACTGTGATTTTAGTTAGGGCTTGATAATCAATGTAGAGTCGCCAGGTCTCGTCTTTCTTCTGCATCAACATGATTGGGATTCCACAAGGTGATGAGCTGGGTGGGATGTTCCCCTTGTGGAGTATTTCTTGCATTTGATGCTTGATCTCCTCATTTTCTAGTAGAGAGTGGCGATAGACTGACCCATTGGGTACCGATGCATCGGGGGTCATATTGATGGGATGTTTGACTTAACAGTGTAGAGGTACCCCAATAGGTGATGAGAATATGTCTTTGTATTCTTCAACGACCTTATCCACTTACTTCTACTGCATGGAGAGGTCAGCCACAGAGGCCATGGATGTGGTTGCAAACTTTCACTCACTTTGAGAAAGAATCAAGAAGAAGACAAACTTCTCAGTCTGAGAAATGACCTTCCTGTATTGCTTGGCAGAGATCAAGGAAATAACACTAGGTGGGACTACCTCGGGTATCTTGTACAATTTCCTGTTCAAATTAATAATAACACTGTGATTCTTAGACTAATATACAACATGACATTTCCATAAATAAGGTTGGCCCAAAATAACATCACAAACAATACCTCATCTTTGAATGACTTGATGTCGTACGACAGGTGATACTGTTGGCTGACGCGAAGATCGCTTCCTTGACGAAGTCATCTGATGGTGTAGGGTTGCGGGTGCAGTGTTGTTGGAAAGGATAGACACTTGACAACCTCTGCTAATATGAGGTTCTTCTGGCTACCTCTATCAATAATGAAGTGCAGCAGAGTGCCTTTCGTCCACATCCATGGATGAAAGAGGCGCTCGCCTTCCTTTGGCTCATTAGGTTCACTGGGCTAGATCTTGGTGGTAGCAGTGATGGAACTTGGTTTCACATCAATGATCCATTTCCCTTTTTCGGGTTCTGACTTAGATTTAGAATCCACATCTGATTCAGAGGCTTTTACATCAACCACCAATGAATACTTTGAGCAGCAAATCAACAATGTTATGCCAGGGGCTCTTATGGAATTCATATCACTTCTTGGTATCTTTCTTCATATTCCCATTATCCTTCTTTGCTTGCAGTTTTGATTAGTTGTCCTGAGTTTTCCCATCTTTTCTCTGTCCTTTTTTCTGTGGGTTGGGGCTTCCCTTTCCCTGCTTCTACTGTGAGGGTTTCCCAAACCCAAACTGCCACGTCTTTTGTTTAATATTTTTCTTGATTTTGATGGCATATTGATAGGTCGTTCCCAAGAATTAGATGTCCAAAACATCCATTTACGTATGGATGTATCTATGCATACCTCCGAAGTACTTGAGCACCATATGTCGCTCATAATATTTGATACCCAACTTGGTGCGCAAGGTATGAAAGTCATTGGTGAACTCTGGCACTATTTGGTATCTTTCCTACCGCAGTGTGGTCCATCTTGTATACAAGTCATCATAACTTCCAACAATGTAGTATTCTTCCTTAATAGCATCCCTGAAGGAACCCCAAGTGGGTGAAACTGAAAATAATGTGGATCCCTCTATTTCCTTTTTCTCACATAAAGTCTCCCACTAATCTTTGACATGGGGGATGACCTTAAGGAGTGCAAATGTAATATTTTCTCTATCGGAAAAGTTGTGGACAGAAAAATACCCTTCTAGAAGGTTTAACAATTTATCTATGGCATTCGCATCTATTTTACCTTCAAATATAGGAATATCAAAATTTATTTGTACCTTGAAGGGGGAAGCACCTTCGCTTAAGGTGGATGTGTCGCTTGTCTGCAGTCACCGAAGGATTTGTGCAAAGATGTCAATCATCTCATTCCTTTGTCGCTTAATGGATTCCTTGAGAAACATTTTGAAAGGATATCCTATCCCTTCATCTTTATTTTCTCCTGCCATGGACGATTTCTTGGGCATGCGGGAGGAGTTGTCCTAAAGAGAAACAATCTCGAGACCCAACTCTTTATGCCCTAACTGCATCGGGGACATGCATTAAAAAAAATGACAAGGAGCAGACCGCTCTGATACCATTGATATGGATTTATGAGTGGAAATAAATGAAACCACAGATTTGTAATATTAACACAGAGACACAATGAACAATAACAAAGATACAGTAAAACTTGACTTCTATTAAATAAGAAATATGTTGAAAACTGTAAAATGCAGACTGAAAACAAGCTTGCTAGAATGGTGGTAGCTTATCTCTGAGAAGAGATGTGAAGGCTATGCTCATTCACAAGAAGATGAGTACAATGAGGCTCTGAATTCCTTTTTACAATAAACATGAATTATGAAACCCTAGACATCCAAAAATCTAACCCTAGGATATGAAGTGCCAAAAGTCATGTGGGCCCCGTTGGGGTAAGTTAGTACATCAACTTCCGGGGGTCGTAACTTTTGCATACAGTCTCCCTTTAGGGAACACGATAGCTAATTGCAAAGGTATTGATGAGGAGCTTCATTTAGGGGGCTTAATCAAAGCCTTTACTATTGTTTGAGGTGCTCGATCGTGAAAAAATGTTGTTTAGGCCCTCAAAATGGCCCCAAAAGTTTGGGACTTGAAAAACTGCTAAAAATAGTAAGTTGGCAAACGCTCCTTTTTACTACTGAATTTTTCACACTCTTTAATCAACTTCTATTTTATAGTTTGATGGTCTTGGAGAATTTACTCTCCAACCTATCTGAAGGCCCTAAGACCTATACTATGGTGTGTTTTCTCTAGAAGAAAAGATTCTAGTTATTTTTATATTAAGTGTTCGTTTTGTTTGTTTGTTAATTACTTGTGGGTTATTGATGTGAAACTGGTGATGCTTCGAAGACTCTTGCAAAAATAAACTTTTAAGAACACTGGAAAAGAAAACATCAAAGTTTTTGTAATACCCCAAGGCCTAGCCCCTGATGAATTGTAATGATGTTTATAGGTTGGTGAGCCAAGTGTTTATAAGCTGGGAAGCTTATGTGTTTATTAGGCTGGAGAGCCTAGATGTTGAAGGCTAGGAAGACTGATTTTGCATATGTAAATAATCACATCATTAATATAATTACATCGCTATGTGTAGACCAACCACGAAGAAAGAGTTATGGGGGAATAAGCTCCACTAGGTAGGGAAAGGGATAAGGTTGAGAGGCTAGGAAAAAGGGCTAATATTGAGGGATTAACCCCACATGAATATTATAATGTATTTTCCTAAAATACTAAGGTATGGGAAATAACCCCTGTTATCCTAAGTTCCTTTGGGGAGAGGAATGAACTCCAAGTGGAGAGGAACGAGCTTCCAAGAGAACCATGTTTCAACCTCGGTGCATGCATTTTTATGGGGGAAAATCCATTGTTGTAGGGGCTCGCTCGACATTCTGGACATTCTTTCCATGCTCCCCACTCACGCACACACTCAGACTGAGCATTCATGCAACCAACCATTTCCTCCATCGTTGACCTCTGCAACCTATGAAACCTGCGAACATGTGAAGCTAACCCATTTTTCATGTGAGGCACAACATGACATGACTGCGCAATGCCTAAGCCATATTGTGCCCTAGCCATTTTGTTGTTGCTACCCACATTTTTCTTTGCACTAGTGTGGCTTGTTGTCATTACCAGAACCCATACCCAATTTTGCTACTGTGGTTACCCGTTTGACTTAGGAGCTAGACAGAAGAAGCAGGTTTTCAGGCCTATGGTTTTGAAGAGGCGGGTTGTCAGGCCCGTTTATTGAAGAAGCAGGTTGTCAGGCCTATGAGAAAATCTCTCCAAGTGAGAGAGATTGTTGGGGAAGTGATTTCTCCTGGAGGGAGTTCAGTAGTAGCTACAAAGATCTGAGCATTCCAGATCTGTCCTGTTGTCGAAGCCCTACAAGGGAAGTGGAGCAGCCGATGGACTATGGGAAAATGAAGGTGTATATTCTCTGGGTGGGACAGACATGTGGGGAATGAGAGTCTGTGAGCGGTGGGCATAAGTAGGCTGTTGGGAGGGAATCCTTCTTGTTTCATTGTGCAGCTTTCTGTAGTCTCAACCTAGCCTATGATTCCCTTTACCTTGGGTGGAGTTTAGTCCCAGCTCGGGGGTGACCCATTGCTGATAACTTGGAGCAACGTGGTCTAAGGCTGGGAGGTTCGTGGAAGGTTTGCATGAAGTTGGTGGCTTTCATAAAAATATAAGTACCATCTCTATGTTAATTTTATGTTGTGTATTATGTACATGCCATGCTATTTGTAATATTGCTTGTGTAAGTTTTTGTAGCAGATTGCTATGATTTCCGCATTTAATTTGTGTATTATTAGAATGCATATTATCTATTTAAGTTTATATGTATGATGTTTCACAAAGATCTCTGTCTGCCATAACCCAACAAGTCTATGCCTAGGTATGGACAATTTTGATTATCAGAAGAAAGTGAGTATTTTTTTTTTGTATTTATTTCAAGTGACATTTCCCAGAAAAGGCTGGGGGTGTTACAAATTGGTATCAGAGCTTGAACATAACAGTTTCTTTTGAAGTAGCATGCCCCGACAAGGCAACCCGGGTATGTTACAAATTGTTATCAGAGCCCAGTTTTCGACACTAAGCCTGAATTGGGCCGTATAAGTGTTTTTTGAAGAAAAAGTTTCAGAGAATTAAAATTACAGAGTGCCAGGAGGGCACTGAGGGAACACCTTGGATGTGTTCAGAAGCTCAGGAGGTATAGAAGTTTGATAAACCATGAAAACCATGGTGTTAGGCCACAAAGTTTAAATTTGGGTCATTGGATCTATTTGGAAGAAGATAGATCCCTCACAACCGTCAGATCTGTAGAAGGTGCATGAAAATTAACCATCAAGTCCTTTGGACTTCGTTACTTCGACAACTTTTTAAGTTTTTTTTGAGAAAGGAGTTGAAGCACGAAGCTCTGAAGTCTCGGAGTGACTCTCAACTGTAGATCATTCAGGAGAAGGAGAGTCATTGCATTTCCGATGTAGTTCGTTGGTTCGAAGTTCAGGGAAATTGGTGGAAGTGTGCGCAGAATGGAATTCCTCCCGAAGTCTCGAACTCTAGAGTGAATCTAGATTTTTGTGTATGAGGACACATGTCAAAAGATCATCCTATTCGGGAATTTGTCGTTAGGGGAATTTGTGGTGTAGTGTGGGGAAGTCTCCTGGAGCCCCAAAGTATGGAACCAATCTGGACCGTCTGATATTAGAGACACGTGTTAGTGTATTATCAAGTATCTGGAAGTTTTGACAATTCGACACTCTGGAGGAAATGGTTTGTGGTTGCATGGGAAGTGTTCGAAAGTTTGAAGTTCGAGAGTTTTGGGGTGTGCAAATGTGAAATCCTTCGAAGTCCCATAGCTCTGAAGTCCCGAAGCGTTGGATATGACATGGCATGATGATGTCACCTAGGGTGACATGGACCTTCCCTAAGTTTTTCACGTGTCACTCAATAGTGGGGCCACATGTCACTATCTTATATGTTGAAAACAATACTACGTGGACCCCGAAAAATTTAAGGGGTTTGTGAATTTTGCGTTCAGAGGAAATAATGGATGATGGAGGAAGAACTTCCGGATCTTCAAACTCCCGAAGTACCGAAGCTCTGAATTCACAAAGCACCGAAGTGACGTGGATTGATGATGTCACCTGGGGTGATGTGGGCACACAATATGCGTGCCACGTGTCAGTTTGTTTTGTTCTCTTAAAAGAATGATTTTTCCAGTTAGAACTTAACACATGTCACCCCTCAGATTAGGCCATGTTTCCGCTTCTTGGGATCTTCCACATAGAACCCCTCTAGCACGTGGTTGATGACTAGATCAACAGACATAAACGATTGTGGAAATCCAAAGGAAAATTAATGAATGCGTTACTTCACATTCTACAATCCATCAGGACCGTAGATCTCCATCAAGGTTGAAGATCAACGATGGATATGATTCCCGCTCCATCGCATATCTTTCCATTACAGAAGTTGGGGTCATTTTTAAACCCTAAGCATGTTCGAGGTCCATAATCGACCAGGATCGTCGATCTTAAAGTGATCAAGAGATCAACAGGTTTTCTTAGTTTTTGAGATTGGAGTCAATCCCGGTCGTCCGTCGACAGGTGAATGTCAACCATAGATCTCAATCCTTCATGGTTTCGACAATTCAGGAGGAAGCGTAAGATGGAGCCTTAGAAATCCAAAATCCTGGAGTTTCAGAGCTCCTATTGACCGTTTATCTAAACAGGGAATGAGGATCGTTGATCATACATCCTCCGAGTATTCAGAAATTCGGCATTCAGGATATTAGAAGTGTGTGGGTACAAAGTACGTCGAAGCCTGAATTTCTGAAGTTACAGAATATAGAAATGACGTCACCTAGGGTCATGTGGACCACTGTATGCATGCCATCTTTCCATATATTTCATGTGTTTGACAGGTTAGTTGTGCCAATGGAATATGACATGCGTCAACAGATGATTGAGCCACGTGTCACCTCTGTTTTTATGACACGTAGCACCCTGGGTGCACTGTACTAAGTGAACCCCAGGAGTTTAGGGGTTCGGTGTTCAGGAGAAATAAGGAATGAAGTAGCAAGATATTCCAAATACCGAAGCTCAAAAGTAGCGAAGCTCTGAATCTTTGAATAAGTAGTTGTTCGAAAGTTCGCCACTTCGGTGTTCGAAGGAAATGGGGTGAGGTGAAAGGTAAACCTTTGAAACCCAAAGTTCTGGAGCCTTGGAGGCCCGAGGCACATGATAAGCACTTATCTGTTAGCACTGGGTTATATCCTATGGTCACATGAGATGGGGGACAGAAGAAAAAGGGATAAGTTCCCAAAAATTTCTTTTGAAAACGAAGAAGGGTTTAGAGAAGGAGCCTGTGGTTTTTTTAAATTTGTACAGACCTAAACCTAACGAAGTAAGGAAGGCATGTAAACCTGAAGGGTGGATCCAACATGGATGCAAGAGCCAATTCGACTCTAAGATGGAAGAATCAATGTACAGGGATTGCATCATTCAAAAGACATTTTTTCAAGTATCCATAACTTCATGCTCGAAACTTAGAGTTGAGCATGGAAGCAGAAATTGGAAAGGTCTAGAACAATAGAAGATAATTGTTCACCCATAAATTGGATCCGAATAATCAATTTCTTAGGAAATCAATGTTAAATTTTTAATTAAAATAAATTACCAAGGCAAGTGTTTCTCTTCCCTAGGCGCCTAAGGGGGAGAAAGTGCCTAATGTGGGTCCTAGTCATTTAATTTGTGAGATGCAAATTAAAAGGTGACTTTATGACTAAAGTGAGGGTGAGTGAAGAGACACCAAATCTCAGCCACCCATCTAATCTAATCTCAACCGTTAGATTAGAAAACCCCTCACCTTCCCTCATGAGGTCGACTAGGGCAAGAGGGCGCACCCATTATTGGGTAGTTTTTTTTCATCTTCTTGTTGAGAGAGAAAGAGAGAGCAAGACAGAGAGGTCGAGCTTGAGAAGACAACATTTGTAGAGTAAGAGCACGATACCCAAGATAGCCGAGTAGCACAGAAATCGAGGAGGGTATTGTTGAGTGTGAGGACCATACCGTACAGATTTCTTGAGGGTCGTACAACAAATTTTTGTGCACAAATTTCGAGAAAAGGAAACAACAGTTTTGTGGAGGCTGTACAGTATGGATTTGACAGTCCATACAGCAGCAAAAGGACAACAGTTCGTATAGCAAGGTATAGCACACATTTGAAGGCGTGGTACAATTTTCGAGGGGCATTTAATGCATAGAAAAGAGGGTACAACAAACACAGAAAAGAGGCATGATTTTTTAGGAGTTTCGTACAACATTTATTGTTGTAGCAGCCGTACAGTTGTACGGATTTTTGGTACAGATTTCGAGGTGCTGCATTCTGGAATTTTTCTGAAGAAGACGAGCATAAATTTTCTGAGATAAGTTTGTATTTTTGCTTAAGATTAGACTGCTGTAAAAGAAATTTCTCAAAAGATCAATAATAACAAAAATCCCTCTCTCACTGGTTTTCCCCTTGTGGGTTTTTCCAGGGTCGAAGTTAGACTGAAAATTCTTGTGTCTAAATTTTCTGAGTTTTGCATATTGCTGATATTTTATTTCTGCATTGAAAACGATGTTCATAATCCTCATGTTTCAGTTCTGAAGTTTATTTTCTGCTAAGTTTTTTATATGCTGAAACTGTGTTGAAATTGGGTTTGGGCATTTAACTTTGGCTGAAAAATTAGCAAGACTGAAACTGGGTTGGGGTCTGAAATTTTAACAATCAATAGAAAATAAGTCTAATATATTAATGAATCATAATGGTTCGTGTTTTCATGAAATTATTAAGAACAATTAGCCTGAAAATGTTCTGTTGGTTACACATTTTTGCAGAATTAACAGTTGCCAAAACATAGCAGAGTTATCACAAAGTGCAAAGAGATGGATGTTGCACAAGAGGCTTACAGTCAGGAAGATGAGATCAGAGGAATGGATGTCCATTTGGGGGTGGAAGGAACAAAATCCAATGGACATGGAGAAAGAAGGGATGATAACATAAATCTAGCTGAGACCCTCGGAAAATTGCAGATAGATGTCCAAAGCCACAAGGATGATAATGAAAGGCTTATGAAAGCCAAAGAGCAATAGGAAGACTTCAATACAAAGTTAATGAAAATCCTGGACAAATTTGAAAAGAAGTTGGATAAGGAGAGTGGCTCCAACAAATCAGGAAGCCATGGGACCCATGAGGGAAAAGGAAGATCAAGGAGTGATATCAGACATCACCATCACTCCCAAAGTCATTCCAATGGGAGAGAACATAGCAGCTCAAGTCCATCCCCTGTCAGGAAGCATAGGAGTTTTGGAGTGGATGAATTGAAAGGAGAAATGAACAAGATCAAACATCCTACCTGTGATGGAGAGCATAAGAAAGATGAAGATGCTAAGACATGGTTGTTGGGCATGAGAAAATATTTCCAACTACATAATTATTCTTCTCATGCAAAAGGAAGAATTGCTATCTACCAGCTTAAAGGAAATAAATCCATGTGGTGGGATCATCTTGTGCAAGTGCATCACATCATAGAGAAGAATGTTACATGGAAGGAATTCAAGAAGCATTTTGAGAAGAAAAACACTGAAATCAATTAGTGTACAATAATTTAAGTTTAACAAATGTTAATTTTGTATAAGCACAATAATTTAGGTTTTAAAAATAATGATAGTCCTGTATAAAATGATAATTTAAGTTTAGAAAATAATGTTAATATTGTATAAGTGTGATAATTTAAGTTTGAAAATTATTGTTAATGTATTTGGAATGTAATAACCCATATGAGCATTGGGCATAATGCGTAACTATTTGGTAAGTAAATGGAAATTTCCATTTGTTTATATTATAATTAATATGGAATCAATAATAATAATATAATGTAAGGTGCACTTGGGGTTATAACTTTCTAGGAACACCATGTGGAAATGAACCAAGGAGTGGGGAAGTAGGGGTGAGCCCAATAAATAATGTTTCATTGTGGATTCCAAGTGTCTATCTCTCAAGCCTTCCTATTCTTTCATGTTATGTGTTTTATGTTTATTTCCAAAGCTTTGTGGGAGAGCACATTCTCTCCATTCAAGCTTAGTACTCATGCAAGCTTTTGGGAAGGATCCATCTTTGGAAATCATTCATTCACTCTCTCATTGTTGGGAATTGTTGTTGGGGAAGTGCATTAGACCCATTTTGTCGTATTTTTTTTCCATGGATGAATGTGTAAACAATGAATGAGTTTATATGTAATCATTGAGTTAAAGCTAAAATTCCCTAGTTCCCAGTAGTATATATGGTTTGGCTAGCCTATACTGGAACACTAGAGGGAAGGGGGATAGCCTAAGGGATTTTTTAGAAAATAAGGGAATCTCATTCCTTGTGTTGTGAAAGGCTAAGGGGGAAGAGAGGTTGGTTGAGTGGGTTTGTTGTAGTAAGAATGGTTTGATAGGTTATTATTTGGTTATAATGTTTATAAATTGGGACGAGTGAGGAGAACCAGAGCCATAGTCAATAAATTCACCCTTGTTGTTTCATTTTCTGACATAGGGGTGGCACCTACATGAGCTAGTGTCTATGACTGGGTGGAAAAATACTACCATGGAACTATTTCCCTAAGTGAAACCTATAACATATAAGTAATTTGGTCTTCATTCTTATACGATGATTACTAATGTTTGTGGTTATTTATATACATGATAATCATGTACTTAATTGGCTACAACACAAGTCTGGAATTTAGTATTGGCTCAAGAGTGCATTATGGACTATCTAGGAGATATCCAAATGTGGATCTTAAGGTTTTATCTACCATCATTTGTAAAACAAAAGGAATAATTTTTCTTCTATTATGTAAGTTAATTTCCAGTAATGTCAAATGGGTGTAATGGGCATTGTGGGTATCACAAAATATCCAAAAATATGGAATAAATGTAATTTGTTTTTATGGGAAAGTATAGGAGATGTATGCAGATATAATTTCACATATACCAACTATTATTATTCCATGCATAATAAAAAAACATTGTTTATGTGTTCAAATGGCTAAATGTGTACATGGGTAATGAATTAATTTGTTACTTGCAATTTTTTTTTCTTCCGGTGGAATTGACAACTAGGGTGGGATCGTACTTGCATGACACGGGGTTGGTTCCGACTACTACCATTATAAACTCCAAGTGTAATTTCACATGCCCCAATAATGGAACATGGGTAATTCAAGGTTTCAATTCGGTCACCTCACATAACGGAGTGCCTTAGCAGTGCACTCTATTACCCACAGATCTACACCCCGAGGGCTTATTACTTGCAATATTATTTCTACTACTAAACTTTATTTGTCTATGATTTATATATAATAGCTTAGCTCAATTAGGAAATTGGGAATGTCACAATATGTTATCAAAGATCATATGGATTGTTTTGGAGTACCCCATCACCTCAATAGGAGTATAGAGGGGAATGGGTATGTTCAAAGGAAAAATAGTTGTTTTATACGTTTTAATGGTTTTGTATTAGGAGAAACACGATGCTCTTACTATGTGAAAAAATATTAATTTATGTTTGGTATTAGTAAATGATTTTCATTAATCCCATATAAATTACATTAGTTTTTTAATTGTACTACTTAATTCTATGGAATAAAACCATATATCTTCCCATGATTTCCACCAATACAATATTTAATAATAATAACAATATGACTTCAATCACAATATTATTTTCAAATCCTTTTAGTTATTTAATAAATCTAATATATGAGTCTATATATGGGTTGCAATAATGTTGTGTTTCCTACTTCCATCTACATAGTTGTAGGGATGACTCTGGTCATTCCCATAATGTTCCCTTCTACTGATGTGAAAGTTTTTCTACATCTAGATATTTAGTGTAAATGACATACATTGTTTCCAATACATTTGATTTTATGGGAAGTAGAGACAGAGAAGATGCCATTGTTGAGTTTCTCGCAAAATCATGGAAACATTGAACAACATGATTTACTGTGACACCCTTGTTTCTTTCATTGATGGGAATTTTGGTGCCTTGGGTGACAACAAAAATTGGGTTAGTGACCCCTAATCATTTATTTAACTACACATCAAACAAGAATTGTTGACATGAAGGACAATAGGAATTAAAAACTGACCACAAGTCTATGCAATCCACATGGAAAATGTGATAACATTTTGGTAATACTCTCACCTTATCTCCTTCCACAAATTTTAATTAGAAAATGGAGAAATCCATGTCTGTAAGATACAATCCTTGTTATGATACATTTAACCCAAATAACATAAGAATATAAATAATAAGTAATGGCATGCCTTAAGAATGATAAAAATTGAATTGGTAAAAATGCCACTTCAAGGTGGCAACCTCCTTTATACCTTATGTTTAGAAATAACTCTTGATGATCTCTAACACAATATCTCCTTGAACTTATGTATATATGATACAATTGGTACAATTACAAATGATGAGCCTACCACTAATGAAAATAATGTAACATTGGTGATCAAATAGCCGAAGACCTAGGGGATTCACATGACATTGTGAAAATCAAAGTTTCATTATCGATTTTCTGTGTGCTAGTATTAGCTCCTTCAACCCCTAGATCAAATGATGGCTCAAACACCACCCATCGTTGTTTTCAACATAGTATATAATGCATGCCTATATTCTATGTCAAAAATACTTCCATGTTACTCATGATGTTATTGGGGGGTTCATCTGGAGTGACACCACCATCACACTCTCACGTAAATTAAATTTGTGGTTCTTCAAGCATTACAATTATCTTCTATTAGTTATAAGAGACATAATCTCAAGCAAATCACAATGATCAATCAATTAATCAATCATGGTAGAAATATAAAGTGTGGAGCAATATGAAGTAACAACATGAGTTAAGTGTTTCAAGGACATTAGCCACAAAATGCATAATCTTGAAGAGAAGCCCACATAAATATGGATGACATAAGTATTTAATTTGTACTTGTAGGACGATGATAGATGGATGGTGATTTGTACAATTAAAGAAACATTAATTGAATGACATAGATAACAAGAGTGTCATCCAGTAAGTGTTCTTCATAACAAAAATGTTTATTAATATAACTATGCGAAGATGACTATCTAATTCACCACCATGATAAGATGGCATGAAGGAATGCTAATAGATTCCAATAAACACCCGATTATTTCCTTATTTTTCTAGTATATGAAATATGAAAAGATGCTTACAACTGATTGTCAAAACATATAAATGTTTATTTCTTCCTTTCCCTTCCATGCATGTAGAGAGTGACCTTTAAATGGATATAAAGTCCACTAATTTGATCACTACAACTTTATTATGATATAAATATTCCATGCCACTAAACATAATAATACATCACCATTTGAGATGGAGATTGACCTACTATAGTATGTACACAAGTAATATCTCTTTGTGTTCCATATACCCAAAGGGGGTTGCTTTTGCAGTGATATAAATTAGAAGATGCACAAATTGGAACACTGTATTTTAAATCCAACATGAATGATGCCAAAAAATGTACGTTCATTCAATGTCGTCAAATTATAATTTAAGATGTTCTATAGAAAATTAAAGGAAGAAAATATTACCCATACATACTGGATTTAAACATAGGAGAAGCACTGGGTAATTTTAGTTGAGAATATAATACAATGCCCTACTTATTATTATTTTGGCCATAATATGTTAGGTTCCTAACCTCCCTAACCCCCTAAGTAGATAGATTTTTATGTAATTTTATGTATGGAGGCCATCATTAGTAAATAAGGCCTATGTAGTAGTGTGAACACAATTATTGTAAGAAGGCTTACTAGAAGGTTCTGCCTACTAGAAAGTTTCTTCTCTAGAATGTTCTTAGGGGATAGAAAGTACTATACAAAAATATAGAAGTATTGTAAAAGGTGTCTTGGAAATGATTTGTAATATGAGCTTTGTTCTATTGGAGGTTGCCCCCTTGAAGAGGCAAGTGAACATTGCTTCCATATCAATAAAGGTATAATATGTTGCTTCATATTGTCCATTGTGCATACAATTATATTCCTTTATGAAATATATCTTAATAATATCTAATATTTTTTCTCTAAATATTTTTATTTGGTACATCACAAGTGGTATCAGAGCACTTCCTTGGCACAAATTTTAGAACAATTTTTTTAGGCTAGAGATGTGTTTTGGCATCTATAAATAAGATATATGTTGTTAAGCGGGTAAACATGTGGTAGGGGAAGCATGCACACAAGAACTACAATAGGTTTCACCTGGTTGGAAACCCTTGTATGTTGATACCCCTTAGAGTAGTATTGCATTAGACAACACCTGTATATGAAATTCACTTCCACATACCCTCATGTATATCATAAGTCATGTAGGTGTCCTGAAAACAACCTTGGATTAGTTTCTCTACCACTTAACTGATATAGTGGCACCAAGAATAGCACTTGGGAATATTAATCTCTCGTACATGGGTAATCGACTGGTACAACTAAGGGTACAGTAGAACTTCCTTAGTTAGAACCTTGAGATATTGGGTCGAGTATTAATGTGGAATCTCACAAGTATACTAGAGAGATATAGCACAATGCACTCCCTTGTACTCAGGACCCTTGAAACCCTATTCCTTGCTATAAGTCCAGAAAAATTCTAAAACAAGGGGATTTATTGAAATTTTCAACATTCAGTCACTGAAAACCCTGCTTCTTGCTTCTAGTTTGGGAAATTCTTGCATAATCTTCAATATTAAGAATTTGAGCATTCTATAAATATCTTATTTTTCATTTGGCATTATAACTCTACAAGAGTAAGAAAATAGAGTATAAAATGGTCCCACCCACACCCTTATTTGGGACCTATCTCAATATACTCCTTATGCCTCACTGATCACAGTTGTACCCCTCTTCCATAATCCATTTTTTTATGTGGACCCACTCATCGCATTATTAAATACTTGTCTGAATAGCTCCAAGAAGTGGCATTGATCACATTCCTACAATTCTCCAGTAAGTATTTTGTGTGGACCTGCTATCCCCACTTTCCCATCACCTTTTTTATTGTGCACCCCATCCACATGGAAACCCAAAACCAAGATATTGGAAACCATGTTACTAACTTGGAATAGTTCTGTGAAGACTTACAAACCAAACTCATGAAATCTCAAGATACTACCAATCAAAACTTTGCTACAGTTAATGACCGACTTGCTACAGTTAATACCAAGCTCAACAAATATTGGATGGCATACATGACCAACTATTTGAATTTCTTAATAAATTCATGGACACCCACTACCAAGAACAACCCTTACACCAAGAGGGAATTGAATCATCACATTCCATGGGGCTTCACTCTCACACCCTTGTTTGTGATCTACGCCTTAATAAAGTGGAGGTGAATAAATTTGATGGCTCAGACCCCACCGCCTGAGTCACTCAAATGGAACATTATTTTTCATTGCACGACATCACTAATGACTTAATGAAGATTTATTTCGGTGTCTTATATTTAGATCTAGAGCGGTTACAATGGTGGCAATGGTGTAATAATTCCCACATAGGTTATATTGCTTGGACTCAATTTGTCACACAAATCTTTATGAGCATTTTGAAATTGATACTCATCATTTGGGTCACTAAACCAAGATTAAATAGTTAGGTACAATTGAATATTACATATTTTCTTTTGAGCAACCAACTTTCCGCACTGAAGGCACGTCGAATACCTTTTTCACGGAATGTTTTATTAGTGGTCTGAAGGAAGAAATTTGTGCTCACATCTTAATGGCTCTCCCTACAACTTGGCTCGAAGCCACTCATATATATAAGAAATCACAAAATGTGGTTACTACTCATATAAAAAAACCAAACTTTATCCCCCATCCTCATCCCACCAATCCCTATCTTCCCTCTCCTCCTCTTGAGATCCAAAAATTAACTTGGGCTAAAATGGCAGAATGTCAACTTGAATGCCTTTGTTACAATTATGAACATAAATATTTTCCTAGGCACAAATGTAAAGAGAATAAAATTTGTGTGGACATTTCAAAATATCATGGTGATGCTCTCCCTCAAGAACCTCTACCTCAGCCATATAATGGCATTACTCCTTTTGGTCAACTACATGTGGAACCCCAAATCTCCCCCACATGCCTTTACTAGGATTTAAGCTCCACAAACTCTTTAATTGGCTATATCAAGCACCATAAATTCATTATCCTAATTGACAATGGCATCACCCATAACTTTATTCACCATCTCATTTCCCAAGAGATACATTTTTATATCCATGCAATGAACAAATTTCAGATCATGATTGCTAATGGTGGCTCCATGAAATGTGGGGGTCATTGTGAAAATGATCGCCTTCAAATTGGTGATTATTTTTGTGGAAATTTTGAAGACATTTCAGAAGATGATGGTGATGCTCTCCCTTAGCCAGATAATGGAATTCCTCTTTTTGGTCAACTAGATGTGGAACCCCAAATCTCCCAAAATTCCTTGACTAGTATTTTAGCTCCACAAACTCTTAATTTAATTGGCTATATCAAGCACCATAAATTCATTATCCTAATTGACTGTGGCAACACCCATAACTTTATTCATTATCATGTTTCCCAAGAGACACATTGCTATATCTATGCATCGAACAAATTTCAGATCATGATTCCTAATGTTGGCTCCCTGAAATGTGGGGGTTGTTGTGAAAATGTGTGCCTTCAAATTGGTGATTATTCTTTGAAATCCCACATATTTTCCATTGAAATGGGTGGTTGTGACATTGTTTTGGGTTTTGAATTGTTGTGCACACTAGGTCCCATCACCATGGATTTCAAATAGTTATACATGAGCTTATAGCAGGCTAGGCATTGTTACACTTTCCAAGGAATCACTACAGGTTCTCCATAGATTTTCATCTCACATCGTATGGAAAAACTCCTCAAAAAGGTCCATTTTGGAATTATCGCCTAGTTTCATATTAGTCAATCCTTTAAGAATCCTTCCCAAATCATTCATCCTGACATGCAATTCCTCTTTTCCAAACATCAATAAGTATTGAAACCCCCCAAGGTCTCCTACCCTATCATGGTGCCCATGATCAATCCATTCCGCTCATACATGGAATCCTCCCACCCAATGTTCACCCTTATCGCCACCCCTTTGCTCAAAAAAATGAAATTGAAAAGATTTTTCAATCAAATTTTAGTTGTGGGTTTCATCTTCCCTAATACCAATCCTTATTTGTCCCCTTTTTTCATGGTACTAAAAAAAGAAGGCACCTAGTGCATGTGTCCATATTTTCGTTCTCTCAACTAAATCACCATCAAGGAAAAGTTTCCCATTCCATTCATTGATAATATTTTCGGCGAACTTAAAGGTTCCCAGTTCTTTACAAAACTTGATCTTCATTCCAACTATCACCCTTTCTATGCCATCTGTCCTTATCTTTTTTTTATGACATCCTCATCTACAAAAAAAATTGGCAGGCCCACACTACCCATGTTGACTAGGTCTTAGAGCTCCTTTCTTATCATCAATTATTTCTTCAATAGGTCCAAATGTTCCTTTAGCGTTTCAGAAGTTGAATATTTGGGCCATATTGTTAGTAAGGATGGTGTACAAGTGGACCCAAAGAAAATTGAAGCAATGAAGGATTGGACCCATCCTATGACTCTTAAAGTTTTACAAGGTTTCCTTGGTCTAATAGGGTACTATTGAAAGTTCATCCAGAACTATGCCAAAATTGTGGCTCCCATCACTACCTTAAGAAAAATGCTTCCAATTGGAATGTAGCTACAAATAAAGCCTTTCAGGACTTGAAAGATGCTATGTGTACCACCCCAGTAATTACTCTTCCTAACTTCACTAAGAATTTTGTTTTTGAATGTGATGCCCTGGGAAAAGGCATAGGCACAGTTCTCATGCAAGATGGCAGAGCATTGGCCTATACCAGTAAACAACTTTGTGATTGACACTTGGACAAGTCCACTTATAAAAAATAAATCTTATCCATTTTGCAAGTTGTGGATATCTAGCGGCCCTACTTGATTGGGCGTATTTTCCATATTAAAATTGATCACTGTAGCCTCAAATACCTTTTGGAGCAAAGGATTTCATCATTAGAACAATAGAAATGGTTACCAAAATGCTAGGCTATGATTATGAGATCAATTACAAGAAAAGCAAGGAGAATGTGGCACTTGATTCTCTTTCTAAAAAATATGAAGAGGAAGGGTCCCTCTTTTCACTCTCCTTCATTATGGTTGATTGGTTGAATGCAGTCCATAATGAGTGTTTCATTGATCCCAATATTGTCAGCATGATCCAACAACTTCAACTTGATTCTAATGCATATCCCAGCTACACGTGGAACAATGATGAACTCTTCTATAAAGGGCATATGTTTTTTTATCAAGCAGTCTAATTTTAAATCCATTGTGCTATTTGAACTCCATGCATAACCAACAATGGTTCATTATGGATTTCATAAAACATATGAATAGATCAAATTTTATTTCTTTTGGGAAGGCATTAAAAAGTACATCCTCACTTTTGTGGCCGAATGTGATATTTTACAATGACACAAGGGAGAAACAAAAAAGACCCCGGGTGCATTACAACCTTTACATATTATGCCTATGGTATGGACAAACATTTCTATGGACTTATAAGTGGGGTTGCCCAAATCTAGAAATAAATCAATGATTATGGTTGTGGTTGATTGAATTTCTAAATATGCTCATTTTTATGCTCTCCAACGCCCCTTTAAAGCTTCCATGGTTTTTGGATTATATATTCCAACTACATGATATGCTACAATCTGTTGTCATGGACCGTGATCCCACTTTCACTAGTAACATCTAGCAAGAATTGTTTAGGCTACAGGGAACCCAATTAAATATTAGCACTGCCTATCACCCCCGGACTAATAGTCATATGGAAGTTGTCAACATGTGTTTGGAAGCATATTTGAGGTGCTTCACTTCAAAGCGACAATCTCAATGGGTTCAGTGGTTTCCCTTAGTTGAATGGTGCTAGAATACAACTTATCATGGTGCCACATGTATAACCCCATTTAAGGCAATCTATGGATAAAAGCCTCCATTAGTATTATCTTACCTACCAAGTGTCTCCAAAGTACAAGAGATTGACAAAACCATTACATCTAGCACTGACATTCTACACACTTTCAAAGATAATCTAGTCATGCTCCTAGGAGGTCATGGGTTCAAATCTAAAGTGGGGTAGGGCATGTACACCTTTGTAGATTTAAGTAGTCAAATCATTATGTGGAAGGGGTCACTTATCCTAAAAACAAGAGGGTCTTATACATCAATTTGGTGTTTGGTTGGGTCGTGAGCTTAAAAGTAGATTATTATTATTATTATTCATGAATATTTTTGCAATTCATCGTAATGAAGATTTTTTTTAGATTAAACTATGTTCTCATTATGAAACATTTCCTATCTTTTGAATGACCATTCCACCATCATCAAGAGATCAAAATTAATTTTGAATAATAAAAAATAAGATCTTAAATGAGTTAGTAAATCTTAGTCAAGTCACACTAGCTCAATCGATTAAGGTGTGGGTTTCGTTTGCTAGGTGATCCGAATTCAATACCCTTATGGTGAGTTTAGTCGGGAGGAGACACCCAAAAATCTAGTCATGTTAATGGTTGGTGCAACCCAGGTCCGGTGTGATCCTCGGGTGATTTTGACGGCTTAGATGCCCCTGGTTGTGGTTTCTTAGACACTGGTTAAAAATGTTGGCCCCGCAGGTTACAAACACATTTCTAACAAACAAATTTTTTATTAAATCTTAAAAACAATAATAATAATAATAACAATAAAATCTAATCAGGAAAAATTTAATTAATTTATAATTAAATTACTATAAATTAAAAGATAAGGTCGAAAAATTAATAAAAAGTAAAATTAAGATTAAATAAACTATCAATCATATTATTAATAATAATAAAATTATTTATAAAACTTCTAGAATAAAAGACAATGTTTCTTCCTATCTTCTACACACAGTTTTGGTGTTAAATTATGAAATTTTGTTTAAAGGAACTCCTTTATTGTGGTAATTTTGAAATGGTTATATAGATACCGTGTTGAAAATTTTGAGATATGTGATGAAGATTTTGTAAAGGTTTATTTTTTAAATTTTAGCTGAAGTTTATGAGACCTTATTGTATGGATGATTTTGGTGTGAGTTCTTTTCCCTCTTCGCTCAAGGATTTAACTCTTAGTCTATGGAAGTATACATACCTTACCCCCCTCTAGATTTGAACTTGTGATCTTTTAGGAGGAAACACATGTTCTTAGCCATTAGGTCCACTCAGGCTATATGTGATTCAATAGAATATGATAAAACAATGAAAATTAAATTGTTATAAATATATACA
>JASDQU010815290.1:8853-26979 GCA_032191745.1 Picea mariana
TAATTGAATCTGATTGTATCTCGAAAAACCATCCATGAACGAAAAGACTTTGCAGCCTACACATTCATCGAAAATCTGATCGATAAACGGGGTTGGGAAATTGTCTTTTGAGCAGGATTTATTCAAATCACGAAAATCCATACAAACTCGAATCGTGCCATGTTTCTTGTTGATCGGAACCGGGTTCGACACCCATTCCATCAATTGTACAGGATAGATAAAACCAACTTTGAGCTGTTTCTCTACTTCTACCTTGATTGTTGTCGCTTTTTGAGGATTGACTAGACGAATCTTCTGTCAGACTGGTTTGGCATCAGCATAAGTCGTGATCTCATGCTCGACAATTTGTGGGTCTATTCCTAGCATCTCCTCGTAAGACTAGGAAAAAACAACATGCAACTCCTTGAATAACTCAGTGTAAGTTCGAATCTCTTCGAGGGAGAAATATGCTCTGACAAAAAAATTCTCCACGACGCCAGGGGTTTTGGAGATATTGATTGGAATCGTTGTAGCAATGCTTGCCATGTTACCCTCGGCGTAAATTTCGTGCATAGCCAGTGGATTGATAGGAAAAGGACTATCTCCATTCACGGTAAAAAAAAACTCTCCCACCTCCACTCTCCTAATCTTGGGAAGAAAATAAGATCTATGATGTAGATCATCCCAAGGTCTATCGGGACTAGTCATTGCCTCTAGAATCGCCTCATCGGAGGGTGAGACCAATTCTAAAGAATCTTGAGTGGCAAGAGAATATTGAGCCTAAATAGGCTCGAGAACTGTATATAACTCCTATGAGGGAGTCAAATCTGGGTTGGCTGAGGCTTGCTGGAAAATGTTATATGCAACCTCAGTCGCGGATAAGGGCATGGCCATGCCAAGGTGCCCTATCCCTTCCATCAAAACCGATGGGGAAGGTACAACCCACAGGTCGTGAAAGTAGCTTGTTGTAAAATATGACACTTGTAAAATTGTAGCCTTCAGCTGGTGGGGAACAAGTGATATAAGCTTGACATCGTTGGAAGGTGATGGGTAATCAAAAGTTCCCATCAATGACGAAAACAAATCGACACCTAAGTTGACAGTGCCTGGCTACGGGTTATCAATCATTGGGACTTTGGAAGCCCCCGATCGAGGGTTAGGATGAGAGAAGGACAATTGGTTGATTGTCACAATCCGACCCTCATGCGGAAAGCACAAGAATCAAAAAATCGTAGCAACCACCGCATGCATTGCATAAGTCCAACTTCTACCTAAGAAAAGATTGTAGTTGAGAGGCGCATCGACCACTTCAACTTAGACACACATAGTTTTACCCCCTAACTGCATGGAAAAGGAAAGAATTATTCTATGTGGTCTAAACGATCGATCATCAAAAGATGTAAGAAACATAGGCGACGGAGACAACTCAGGTTGGCCAGTGGCCTTCCAACATGCCAACGACATCACGTAAGTCGAGGCACCCTCATCAACTACTATATGGAAAATGTTCCACGTAAAATATTTTGTGGTATAAGCCACTACTATCTGAAAGAAAACATGGTGAGGAAGATGAGGTTTTAAGTCGGTTGGATCGAAAACAATTGCTCCTGGGTTACTAGTCTTCATCGCTCCCAAGGCAGACAACAAATATTTTCTCTGTGAGGGGCAACTCTAGAGGACCTCCAGAGCGGACATCGCACAAGGGGTCTATTCCAGATTCTCCATGATGAAGTAGTTCTAAGCGGCCCTCGTGTTTGGATTATAGGAAGACTTCTTAAATGCACCTTTAGGGATGCGAGTCATTGTTTCACCCACCACCTTCATAATTTGGAGAGGAGTCGATGGGTTAGTGGATTCCTTCCATTCTTGACAGATTCTAGCATTTCGTAATCACAAGTCCTGGTCGATAAATGAGCATCAATTTCATCATGTAAATTTTCACAGTTGGGTTGTTATTGGTAGGCGCGAGGGGTCCCTAACTGCCCCCTACCATGCTTGTTGATGCGGAAGCCTGAGTGATATTTTTCCCTTGTAGAAAAGGGTTCGTCAACACAACAGAATGTTGTTGCGCTAATAACTTCTGGGATTCTACAATCCGAGGGCATATGTGAGTCGAGTGGTATTCCATGTAGATATTACATGGATACTTCGACTTCTTCTTCTCCATTTTTCCCCTCCAACATTATTGGCAGCCTTTTATCCCCTTTACCCTTCTCATTTCGTTGTTTCTTCTTTGCATCATTATGCTATTTGGCCTTGGGAGTCGTCGACTGCACACTGTGTACATCTGACATTTAGGTAGGGGGAACAACCGAACTCGGAGTCTGGCTGGCCACAGTCTATTGTATCAACAATTATTGCAACTAGTTTGAAAATAGATTTGTGGACTTGCTTTGTGCTGAGCTCCGAATGCCATCGGCGTGGGGCCCAAAATTTTGTTTGGCCTCATCGAGAGTAGACCGTGGTGCATATAGAAAGATCTCATAGAGAATTCCAGACTGAGAGTAGATCAGTTCAAGATGTTGGGCTCTCATAATAGCCTCCTCTTCTGAAAACACCCTGGAAGTCACTACGTCCTTGGATATACAGGGAACCAAAGACTTCAAGAACCACTCAAGCAAGAAAGAAGGATGGACCTTGACCTTAATCAAGCTCTTTCTTCACCCCCATTCTCAGATATGATTAGAGATGTGGTCGGCCTTTGTTTACTGAAAGTTGGCCAACAATTCGGTGTCAGCATCGCATCTCACAGGTAACTGGAAATGGTTCAAGAAGAACATCACCAAGTAGTTAAAGTAAGAGTACCTCGAGCCATCTATCTCAATATACCACTTCACAACACCCTATAAGAATGTGTTGAAAAAGTCACAATTGAACAAAGTTGGCTTTCAACGAGTTTGACGAGCACCACAAGTGAAAGGTAGTCACATGATCACTTGGATCTTCATCAGGATTTCCCTAAAATTTTAGAATATCCGAAGGCAACTTAGTCAGCATGGGGGGGCAACATGGATCATGACATATTGGATCATTCAGTAATCTCAACAAGTCTGGCAGATGTAGAGTTGCTAGAAAGGGTAGTTTTGGTTGTGAATTATTTACAGGAAAAGACGGCCCTGGGTTTTGACTAGCGCCAGGTTGCCAGGAAAATTTGGATTGTTGGCCATGGTTTTGGTATAAACTGTGGCCTTGACCAACAAAAGGAAATTGCGTCTATTGATGCATCATCAACTAACTCCCGAAATTGGACGAAATTGCCTACATAGGGATTGCTCTCTACATCGTGTTCCAAGGACCTTGGAAGGGGATGCCCCTAGCCAATCTGATGGGCATGGGTACAGAGCCTTGCTTGGGGTTTCATTGAGTCTGCAAGGATTTACCCCCGACCAACGTTCCTTGCAAGGGAAACGAGCCCTGCTAAGGATTCCAAAGACCCTGTGTGGAGTATACTCTATTCGTCACTCTATGTGAAGGAATGGTACCTTGCACCAGGTTATGTTGACCAAAGATGGGGTTCCCCTCAGTCAAGAAAGCGGTGGAAGAGAAATCATTTTTCCCAAATGCACCAAACAAAGAGAATGAGATAGATTCCATCGGTGTTGTATAAGATGAAGGTCCTAAACTCCCTCCACCAGACAAGCTATTATTAGTGTTAGGAACGATTGGATACTGAAAAATGTCGTCGAGTGAAGGGGATGGAGGAGGTATATGACCCCCACTGTAAGTGATAGCATTAAAAGTGACAGTAGTGCCCGTGGTTGATCCTTGCAATGGATCATTTGAGCTCCCTAGCCCCAGACCCATGGTTTGTAAGGTAGAATAAGTAAGGACTGAGTTTGTATCAAATTCAGGCATCCCATATGAGAATGGAGTGCCCGTCACATTCTGAGTAAATGGAATAGTGGTCGAAGTCGTTAAAGGTATCGGACCACTACCCGAAGTTGTGAGAGTTGGGACAACTATGGTCCTGACTAGCGAAGGTGGGGGAGGAGGTAGGATGCCCCCTCTAGTAGTAGCCGTAATGGGAGTATGGGGAGTCCTGGATGAAGTAGTAGCATTCGCTTCCATTGTTTCCCATAGAAATAGCAGGCGCTCAGAAGATGTCACCTCGAGAGGGACAATCTGAATCAAGATCGACGTCGACAAGTCAGTAATCGGAGGATTGGCTATCCTGAAACCTTCAGTCTCAAGGTCAGAAATGATGGATTCCTCTAGAGCCAGGAAGTCTCCTCTCGAAGCAGGCTCGGGCACAGTTTCTTGCAGCCCGGTCACTTTGAACGATCATTCTTGATCAAGTCTTCACCTCAACAGTGGCGGAGGTGGGTCCAAAGTAACCGACGACAAGCCCTGAAGCCTTCACGACCGATGAATTTGTTGATCTTCCAATTTTTGAAATGATCAAATGACACAGTAAGGCTTGACTAGTGTAGAACACAAAGCACACACTAAAAAGTTCCCTAAAGATAAAACAAGCAGTCGACTAACTAGTGGGAAGGATGGTTATGCCAATCGACACTAGACAATGTAAGTGCAACTCGAACACAGAAGCACCCTCCGGGTATACGCTGCGAGAATCCGATGTCCACCCTAGGTATTGCGGTATATCCCCATAGTCACTTATGTAAGTCCGTAAAATATGGGAAACTAGGTTTCCAACTCACAGTCAGTCACTAGGAGGGTACAATCGATAGTCAGACAGATTGTAATGAGTAGGATAACAAGTTTGAAGCCCTTCAAGCGTGCCAAAATCAATTGGTCTGGAAGAAAATTGAGGATCTCGAATGGATTTGAGTTCCACAAAGCTTCGTAGGCAAATGTGATCAGTATTTTTCCCGAGAAAGAACCTCAATATACAGTCCTACTACGCTTAGTCTAGCTTTGGAGGGGTTATTTCCTCTGCCTTTCCTCACACAACCTCATGTTTATCCCTTGTGTTATAGGGGGGTCCCGGATAACTCTTATGACACAGAACTTAAAAACACTCCCTATCTCAGACTCCAATGTTTGTTTTAAAGTGGCCTTGAAGAGTTTCCTCTTCACACCTAATTCAAGGCCCTAAAACCCTAAACTAGTCAGTGAACCCTACAAATAGAAATTCTAATATATTTGAAATTAAGCATTAATTTTAAGGCTTGATTTATGCAAAGGGTGAGATAGTGAAATTGATGGTGGTATGAAGAGATGAATAGGGAAGATAACTTTAAAGCATTTGAAAACAAAATATACTTCGAAATTAAAGGAAATCTTGTAAAAACTCTTTGTAAATTCAACTTTTCTAATCAATATTTCAAGATCTTGTAAATGAAGAAATCCTAAAACTTGCTTTTGTTTGACTAAGAAAAACTGCTTTAACAAGAAAAACTAAAGTAAAACTTTATTTTTCATTTTTCAAAGAAAGAAATAGAAACAAAGAGAAAACTGAAAACAAGATTGAAAAAGACCCTAAGCCAACTGTCGATCGCAGGGATTCAACCAAGAAACCAAAAGGAGGATCTAAAAATTGACAAATCACTCTAAACCTTTTAGGGTAAACAAAAGAAGACTAAGGAACAAGTTAACCGAAATCTAACCCAAGCTATGGCTAAAGACAGAGACTCTGATTAGTTCATGAAAGTCCTGAGAAGTCTGAACTTCTATCAGGAAATAGACAAAATCTCTCTTCGTTAAAAAACACCTTCAAGACACAGAGACGTGGGTTGTTGCAACAACAGCCTGCGTATGTACACGGGTTGTCTATTGTGCAGAGCATGTATGTACACGGGCTGACCCAAAACAGGGCAGGTACACCTCTGGTACTTAAAAAAAATAAAATAAAGATGAGATAGACTAACAGGGCAGGGAAAGCTGGTAAGCACCTTGCAAGTGACCATAAACCCTTAAAAGACTCAATAAACTTGATTGAAACTCAAAAGGCAAAAAAAAACCTGTCAACAACTTAAAAACCTCCCTAAAAACCCTAGAGAGACTCCCTAGTGGAGTCACCAATTTTTCTAGAGGGAAAATCCCCCTATAACTATACCAGGGTTTAGGGTATAAACATAGAAAATGACCCCCTAAAAGTCAATATAGTCTCTACACTACCCTAAACATACCAAAATAGATGAACATAAAGAAATGGAAGAGAAGATTGGTAATTGTACCTTTTATTCAACGTCTGGTGATGATCTCCTCACGCTCTGTAGCTCCAAAGGCTGTAAGTCTCCTCCCAAAACTGACCTGCATCCAAGACTAAGAAAACAAAGCTACAAGCATGCTATTTCTATTCATAAATTAGGGTTAGATATCAAATGTTATGTATAAATCAAAGAAAAGACATAAAACGTCATCATTTGGGACAAGGAAAATATATTCTTTTATTCATTAATCAAATATTGAAGCTTACAATCCTTGCAGGCCACCGTTCCGTGAACCTGGTCCGAGATCCTCTTAACAATGATCCAAGTGCACCTTCAATAAGCCTCTTCTCACAATCTACTAATCACCTCAAGGGAAGGGAATGGATTGAATGGAAGAAAAGGGGTTGGCATGGGAAGTTTGAGGCAATAACTCATGAAAGGTTGCAAATACTTGGGCAAGGAAGGGAATGGAAATTAGGCAAAGTTTCACCGTTCTAATGCTTTGTTGTGGAATGAGACCCCAAGGCCTCCTTTTATATGACAAAAGGATGGTTATTCAATTGGGGGACGGTCTATAGTAGGTGAATTGGTTGGGAAACCTCCAATATCCCGTAAATTCCATCGAATTCCTTACAACTTTTAAATTTTTGCAACTTTTGGAGGTATTCGCAGGATTTTTAGTGTGCAGCAAGTGTATGTATGCAGGATGTATAGCATGAAACAAGCGTATGTATGTGGGCAGTAGTGTAGCAGGGCACGTACATGCTCTAAAAAATGTTTTTTTAAATAGATCTCCTCAGTAGTGATTTGGAAAATTATGCAAGCAAGAAGACCAATTCCATGTATGCATGAGTAGGGAATTTTAGGGCCATAACAGTCCCTCGAGGAACCATTGTTAGGTCCATCCAAAACAAACCAAAGTATAAAACATGGTTATCCAAGGTTCATAAGAAGCATTAGTCCTTAATAGATGCAAAGTAAGTTGTAACTTGAGATATAAGCCATGTAAGAAAATTCACCTCAGTATCCCCTTCAAGCATCACACCAACCCATGACCCCATGTGAGTTGCCAAGTTTAGGTCTGGGAGGGCCTTCATCCAACCCTATTAGTTGTGACACCTATATAGGAAATAAAATAACCTAGGTAGAGGGATAGGTCTCGAGAGTGACAAGAAATAAATAAATCCTTCAAGAGCAAGTGTGATAGTGTTATGGTTTTAGGGCTTACTTCATGGCTCATGGTGTCATTAAATCCATTTCTATGAGTGCCTTTGTGGAGGGTGCACTTTCTCTTGCATTACCCCATATTTAGGCACTATTTTTTCCAAACCCCTTTATCAACCATCTTTCTAGTCCTCTTTATCATATTTACAAGTTCCCTTTTATAAGGTTTCAAGCTATAACATTGTTATTTGGGACCGAGGCGAGCACTGAAAGGGTAGAGCCCAAGTTTGGACTAGCTTTTGTTAGTCCTTTTGCTATCATTCCTTTCTTTCTTTAGCATAATTTTCCTTTCATTAGTCCAAGTGCTCAAACAAATAAGTATCAAACCCTCCAGGATATGACCAAGGATCATCATGAGAATGTTATAATAAGTATTCCTTGGGTGATTGGAATAAATCTATAATCATTTCATATTCATGTTTCTACTCATAATCATTAACAATCACACATGTTTGTTCTAAAGGCAACAATAAAAAATGACCTTCGATGTCATAAATGGGATCTTTATAAAAACCAAAACCAATAACATCCCATTTGCATCTCCCAACATGTATAAAATCATCAATATTTTCAATCACATCATCACCTCTATTATAACATGAAGGGTCTAATGCATCCAAGGGTACCTCTAGCACTTCTTCACTTTTAGAATCATGGAATAAAGAAACATCAAAAACTTGGAAAAGAGTAAAGGTTACTACGTTCTCTTCTTCATGTGCTGGAAGAATGACATCTTGGATGACTTCATCAAATAGAGGAGCAAATACAAGTGTTTCTTATTCATGAGGAGCCTCTTCGTGGATTAGGTCTTCAACATGGTGTGTTTCATCAAAGTGTTCTTCTTCAACATATTCATAAGGAAAATCATGTTCGTGTATTTGGTGACCTTCCTCATGATTCACCTCTTCAGGTTCTTGTTCTTCAATAAAATATTCATTGTCTTTACTGGAATCATGAGGTAATTCTTGCTCCTCTTCAAGGGGTTGGTAACACTCTTTGTCAACTTCTTCCTTAGGTTCTCTCCTCGAAGACGTGCAATCTTCTTCATCCAAGGCATGCTCAAGATATGGAGGTTCCTCACTAATAAGTTCTTCATCGGTCGCTTGATCGTTTGGAGGGGAAACTTCATCAAGGTTTGTATCTTCTTATGATTCACTCTATTCTTCCCTATCTACATTCAACTCCGATATCTTGGATAAAACCCAAGGTTGGTCATATTTCTCTCATATGCTGGAACATAGTGTCTTCACTCGAAATATGCCTTAGCAGGCCCTTCCTCTATTGAAACTTCAAGGAATTTCTCATACCTCTCCACTATGAGGTCATGATATTCTCATTTTTGTACACACATGTCAATCAATAGATGTACATATTGGCATTGATCATTTAGTTCCTTGGAAAACTTATTATCTTCCCTGATGCTTTCCTTCAACCTTTGGGAGAAGTCTTCACATTGTTTTGGATCTTCACAGACTTCTTCATCTTCATCAACAAGCGGAAAAATTATCAATGCATCATCTTCATTAATAGAATCTTCCTCATGAGAATGGTGTGATTCCCTAAGGTCTTCTACAATATGGTCAGGGAAGAAACCCTCCCCTTTGAGGGAGGCTGTGAGCTCTTGAAGAGTATCTTCGTATGTTTGAAGAGGCGAGGCACAAGACTTGATAATTTAACTAAGGAGGTCTATAAAGGAATATATATTGATTTGTCTCTATAATGTGAATGACAAAGTGGCTATAACTAATTTTATTTTCACATCTTCAAGTCCTACTCCTTTTCTCTATTTGTACTTCAAGAATTCTACAACATGAGAGATGCCTGAAAATGGATCATCATCAAACAATGGAAAAATTGCATACAACTTTATATGGAGCTCATTCAGATATCCATCAAAACTTTCAAAGTCAATATAAGGATATGACTCATGAATATTGTAGTAGTTCACCATGATTCCATCAGTTAAGGAAATTGAGGAGAAGGTGATATGTCAAAATATATATCGATGGAGTCGCCAGATGATTCCTTAAGAGGATCATCAAAGGAAGGTAAGGGAACTACCCTCAATGGAGTCGCCAAGTAAAATTGTAAGATAAGGGATTCAAGAGAAGTTTACCAAATATATGTTGTGAGGAGAATGACCCATCCTCCTTGACAACGATGCCAAAATGTTATCACATGATTTGTACTTATGCAAATCCCACCATAAGATACCCAAATATTACGTAACTATGGAAGAATTTACCATTGTCACCTAAGTAGAGACTTCTCTCATTTTAGTGATGGAAGAGGTCCACCACAAGGGAGGATTCCTTGGTGACCTCAAGGGATGAAATAACAAGTTTAGTAGACAATCCTATCGCTCCCTATCTTGATCATTGAATGATTGGTCTAGGTCAGGGAAAGAGAAGAGGTTTGAAGATGATTTGGTACCTACCCGAAACAACAACACTTTGCAGCATATATATAACAACTTCCAAGTGAACGTATGCAATAAAGAACTCTTTTCGACACTAGACAAGTCATACTATTATGGTTGTTGTAAATTGCAGCAGAAACCAGTCTTATAACAACAATAAGTAATTTGTAACAACAACAATAATAAGTGCTCATAAATACCACAATTGACCATGAAGATTAACCATACAACCAATAGAACATTATCCAATTGTTAGAGGTAGTTTCTAAGTGAGCTAATCCACCTTTAGATCAGTGTATGCAACAAACTAATGTTTGTTTAGATGGATGTAGCAAACTTTTATAAAAACAACAATAAATTTAATGAATTTTCTAGGGTTAGAGTTAGTATAGTTAATAGAATGCTTGAGAGTTTTAAGAGAGAGGTTCATCAATCAATTCACTTTAAGAGTGTTTTAAGATTAGTTCCTTTCTAGGGTTATGGAGTCTTCCAATGCAGCCAAGCTTGAATATTGATCTATTTGAAACCAAGAGGTAAGATCTAAACCCTAAGGTGCAAGCACATTTGAGCCTTAGGCTTTAGATATTGAGGAGAAGTATGTCTAGGGTGAAAGCAAATTTGGGCCCTAGAAATAATTCCTCCCTTCTTGTAGCTTCAACTAGGTCAAATATGAATCATTTAGGGATACAATCCTAAAGTGACAACACTTTAGAGATTTAGGGTTCTAACCCTAGCAAGTGCATTGTTAACCAATTCTAGACAAATATAACCTTGTGAGAGGAAGAAGCACTTATGATCCTTTCTTAGGGTTTCAAAAAACAAGACTTCTTGCAACAAAATATCAATTTCACCATAAACATCAATAAAATAAACAAGAATTGCATAAATTTGCTTACTTCACCTAAGAAACCAAGATAATTCCACCCTAATTGCAGAAATATCTATCCAAAATCAGCAAAACATCCATAAAAGATTATTTCCAAGCATAACACGTGCGAGAGAAAGAGTTAGTAACCCTTAAGGGCCAAAACTTTCAGAAGTAGCACCTCAAAATGGTGAGGAATGATGATCAAATGAAAAGAGGTAGCAATAGCCTTCTTATATGAGGCTAACGCTCCTAACTTTTCCACATAACATGACAAATGCTTAATTTTAATGGGGTCGACCCCACATTTAACCTTTATAAAGTGTAATAAATGCAAAATACAATCAAAATAGCCCACACGTGTGATACGTCAAGCCTCCTTAGGCAAGGAGTGGGCCTCCAAAGGCCACGTGGAATACATATAAAGTGGAGTGGGGTAAAGTGGTGCCTCTCCCCACTAAAAATCATACCAACCATCATCAATATCCTAGGAATCCTCCAAGTCCTAGCTCCATCAAACCCTTGAAGATGATGTCATCATCAAACTAGGCCCAACATCCAGGATCCGAGTGTTGCGTCCAGGCTCTGGGGAGATACATATCTTCTATGCCATGTCTTTGACTCTCTACTGCTACAACGTCCATGATCCTATTAGGAATAAGCTATGGGGTATTCTTCCCAACATGTGGGATTCCATCCCATACATGTGTCATCATGATTGAAACTATTGATACCAAGCCCATCTGTCCATAGTTCAAGGTTCTGAGGATGTGAGAGCTAGTGTTTGAGTGTGGTGAATCACCATATTTCCCCTTGATATCCTTCACACGTGCCAAGGTCTTGCAAATAAGGGGACAACATCCTAGGTACAATCCCAGGATGTCCCTCAAGGAACCATTGTCAGGGCCATCCAAAACAAACCAAAGTATAAACATGGTTATCCAAGGTTCATAAGAAACATTAGCCCTTAATGCATGCAAAGTAAGTTGTAACTTAATATATAATCCATGTAAGATAATTCACATCAATATCCCCTTCAAGCATAACACCAACCCAGGACCCCATGTGAGTTGCCAAGTTTAGGTATGGGAGGGACTTCATCCAACCCTATTAGGTGTGCCACCTAGATAGGGAATAAAATAACCTAGGTAGAGGGAATAGTCCTGAGAGTGGCAAGAAATAAATAAACCCTTAAAGAGTAAGTGTGATAGTGATATGGTTTTAGGGCTTACTTCATGGCTCATGGTGTCATTAAATCCATTTTTATGAGGGCCTTTGTGTAGGGTGCACTTGCTCTTGATTTACCCCATATTTATGTGTTATTTTTCCCAAACCCCTTTATCATCCATATTTCTAGTCTGCTTTATCATCTTTGAAAGTTCCCTTTTATAAGCTTTCTTGCTATATCAATGTAATTTGGGATCAGGGCAAGCACTGAAAGCGTAGAGCTCAAGTTTGGACTGGATTTTGTTAGTCCTTTTGCTATCATTCCTTTCTTTCTTTAGCATCATTTTCTTATTATTTTAATAGAACCTACAATCAACCTCCAAGCCTTTATCCCCTCTTCTTAAAAGAGAATGGACCATGACCCATTGTCAAAGTTCAGTACACTATGAGAGGCTCCAGAATGGAAAGTGTTAAGTGTTGTGGGGAACATAACGTTACCCTTGTGAGGACCATGTAGTAGTACCCATTTTCCCTGGGTCGTGACAACATGGGACTAGGGAATAGAAGTTGACCACCAAGGTGAAACAAGACAATTGACACAATTTCCCAAACCAATGATTCATTATCCAACTTCAACCAAACATCCTCATCCACATCCTGACAAATTAAGCACAACACTTTGCATGAAAGAAGGACTAACATACCTCACGGTGAAAATGGTTTACCATCTCCAATACTCTGGGTTGCTTGGATGTGATGAGCCTTGGTTGACCTGTAACTATAAAGGTGAATGAGGGGGGTGTTGTTGGGTTGCCATATATGGACATGTTGATCATCATCATGGTCAGGATCAGGTTCTCCATTGTGATCCACAAGAGATGACATCCTCCAGTTATCCCTAGGAATGGGAGGGTAACATTGTATATGCTAATGGATGCAATATGCATTTCATGAGCTCTTCTGTTGAGTGCATCAACCACCTAATTTTCCATGCATTTAATGTGTTTAATTTCAAAGTCATATTCACTTAGAAATTCCAGCCATCTAGTTTTTCTGGTATTTAATATGGAACATCCAAAAAAATGTTTTAGACCACAATGGTATGTCCTTAGCTCAAATTTCCTCCCCATGAGGTAATGTCTCCACATTTTTAGTGCATGAATAATGGATGCTAATTCCAAGTCATGTGTAGCATAATTCCTCTCATGCTCTTTTAATTTTCTGGACTCGTAGCATACCACGTGATATTGTTGTGTGAGGACTCCACCGATCCCTTCCTTGCATGCATCAGTTCATACATCACAATCTTCATTTGGATCTATAATCTTCAATATTGGTGCACTAGTCAATATGTCTTTCAATTGCTGAAAACTCTCTTCACACTTGGAAGTCCATTCAAATTTCACTCCCTTCTTTTGCAAATAAGTAATGGGGCTTGCAATATTTGAAAAACCTTTTATGAATATTTAGTAATAACTTGCAAGACCCATGAATGATTTGACCTTCATGACATTTCTTGGTGTTGGGCACCCTCTGATGGCCTCTATATTCTCGGGATCAATTGTTATCCCATCTACTGAAATAATATGACCTAAGTAACAAATCTTCTTTTGATAGAAGATGCACTTACTTAACTTGGCATACAACTTGTGCTCTTTTAAAAGTTTCAGCACCATTATTAAATGTTTCTCATGTTCCTCCTTTGTATTCAAATAAATGACTATATCATCTAAGATCACAATTACAAACTTGTCTAGGTATTCCCTGAAGACTCCATTCATCAAACACATGGAAATTGTCGATGCATTTGATAGCCCAAATGGCACTACAATGAATTCATAACTCCCATATCTTGTTCTGAATGTTGTCTTATTGATATCTTCTTCCTTCATCCTCACTTGATGATAACTTGATCTCAAGTCAATATTGGAAAATATTGTTGCACCTTTCAGTTGATTAAATAAATCATCAATCCTTGGCAAAGAATATTTGTTCTTTATGGTGACCTTATTCAACTGTCTGAAATCAATACATGACCTTAAGGTTCCATGTTTCTTCTTCACAAAAAGAACTATGACACCCCAAGGTGACAAACTTGGGCATATATACCCCTTCCTTAACAATTCTTCAAGTTGCATCTGCAACTCCTTCAATTCTGGTGTGCCCATTATGTATGGTGTCTTGGACACTGGGGAAACTCATGGCCCTAAATCAATAGAGAAATCAATGTCTCTCTTTGGTGGAAATCCAGGGATGTAAATGATGATGACAACATGTTCATCATTTCATCTAGAGTGGTGCTTGAAGTTAATGAGAGGGGAATTTTTTTTTATAGAAATTTGAGGGACATAGTGGAAAGAACATATATATGTGATTTCCACTTACAATACAAAAATCATTCTAATGAATCCAAATATCAGGTTATACATAAACTACAAGAAGCGTTTTTTGAGCAATGGTCAACGAGACCTATGAGATTTGCAATAGAAAAAACTTACAATAGCAAAAAAGAATCATTTAAAAGGTATTATTTTTTTTGTAAGCACACATAACAACTTATATTAATCTAGTTGTAGAAAATTCATAGAAAAAATATTTGTTGTCAGCTTGACACTTGGGAAATAGACCAACAACAAAGACATAAGTCTTATGTCTATTGAGTTTGAAGGAGGTTCCTTCTTATTCTCTATCTAGCTATATAAACATTGTAAAGAAAAATCTGAAGTCTACTAGAGGCTATGACATATCTACTATTTTCCATCATGATACAAAAAATCAAAAAGAAGTGCATATTATTCATTCATCTGGTGAGGATGCCTTGGGGTCCCAAGTTGGCTTAAGAGCCATTGGCAGGGAATTCTTTGACATCGTAGATGTCATCGAAGAGATTGAAGGTGGGAGTTGAGCCAAGAATTCTTAAAATAGTAGGTGGAACTCATCCAATTACAATTGAATTTTGTTCTAATAATCCTCTTTAAGTTGCATCATTTGACCTAAAAACATCTTAAGGTGCCAATATAGTTCTACCATTTTCCAATATTTAGTCTCTTGGGCTCGCAAACTGCCAATATTCAAAATCCAGTTGATAATTGCCTCTTCCACCTTCTGGTTCAATGTTAAGCTACGTTCCATGCAAATTTTTGCTTCCACGTCCTCCAGGTGCACTTGAATATGTGGTGGGGTAGCCACATGGAATGTCGCTACTGTGGTTTGGGTGTCTCGTTGAACACGGGTGTCAGAGGGCCTTTCTCCTAGATTGTTGGTGGGTGGCTCCCCTGGTGCACCCCTTGTTCTTTTGTACCCACGTTTTTATCCTTGTCGTGGTGTCATCAGACCCGTGTTTCTTTTCCCAAAGCCAAAGCTTATTTGTATCAGAGGTCAACAGTGTGTCGGTTCAGATAACTCCCAATTTTCACCACCTTCACTTGCTAAGCCAGTCTAGGATAATCTGCCCTAGATTTTTCTCCAGGTCATGTCGTCCTAAAGAGAAAAGATGGGTTGAGTTTCTTTGGCTCATGCTTTCCACATTTCTCCTTGGTAATTTATCCCGGTGGATTCAACAGACCAGGCATTGGTACTATTCTCAGGAGATAATAATGTTTGCATTGAATCTTCTCTATACCTTTCGTCCCATAGATAGAACCTTGTGTTAGAAAAACAGGACCGCGGAGCANCAAATATCAGGTTATACATAAACTACAAGAAGCGTTTTTGGAGCAATGGTCAACGAGACCTATGAGATTTACAATAGAAAAAACTTACAATAGCAAAAAAGAATCATTTAAAAGGTTTTTTTTTTTTGTAAGCACACATAACTACTTATATTAATCTAGTTGTAGAAAATTCATAGAAAAAATATTTGTTGTCAGCTTGCCACTTGGGAAATAGACCAACAACAAAGAAATAAGTATTATGTCCATTGAGTTTGAAGGAGGTTCCTTCTTATTCTCTATCTAGCTATATAAACATTGTAAAGAAAAATCTGAAGTCTACTAGAGGCTATGACATATCTACTATTTTCCATCATGATACAAAACACCAAAAAGAAGTGCATATTATTCATTCATCTGGTGAGGATGCCTTAGGGTCCCAAGTTGGCTTCGGAGCCATTGGCAGGGAATTCTTTGACGTCGTAGATGTCATCGAAGAGATTGAAGGTGGGAGTTGAGCCAAGAATTCTTAAAATAGCAGGTGGAACTTATCCAATTACAATTGAATTTTGTTCTAAGAATCCTCTTTAATTTGCATCATTTTACCTAAAAACATCTTAAGGTGCCAATATAGTTCTACCGTTTTCCAATATTTAGTCTCTTAGGCTCTCAAGCTGCCAATATTCAGAATCCAGTTGATAATTGCCTCTTCCACCTCCTGGTTCAATGTTAAGCTACGTTCCATGCAAATTTTTGCTTCCACGTCCTCCAGGTGCACTTGAATATGTGGTGGGGTAGCCACATGGAATGTCGCTATTGTGGTTTGGGCATCTCGTTGAACGCAAGTGTCGGAGGTCCTTTCTCCTAGATTGTTGGTGGGTGGCTCCCCTAGTGCACCCCTTGTTCTTTTGTACCCACGTTTTTATCCTTGTCGTGGTGTCATCAGACCCGCGTTTCTTTTCCCAAAGCCAAAGCTTATTTGTATCAGAGGTCGACAGTGTGTCGGTTCAGATAACTCCCAATTGTCACCACCTTCACTTGCTAATCTAGTCTAGGATATTCTGCCCTAGATTTTCCTCTAGGTCCTGACATCCTAAAGAGAAAATATGGGTTGAGTTTCTTTGGCTCATGCTTTCCACATTTCTCCTTGGTAATTTATCCCTATGGATTCAACAGACCAGGCATTGATACTATTCTCAGGAGATAATAATGTTTGCATTGAATCTTCTCTATACCTTTCCTCCCATAGATAGAACCTTGGTCGCACGTCACATTTCATATTCATCTCTCTCCTCCCATGACAACTAAGCTTGGAGGGTCCAGTGTTCAAGGCACATGTGCTACGTTCACAACTCATTGATTTGGTCATTAATCGGTCTAGGATGGGTGTCAATGTTAACATTCCCAAGGTTTTGCATGAGGGGACGTGGAGAGATCCTCCATCCTTGTCACAGGCATGTTTGGGCTATTGGATCGATCTCCAATATCCCTCTCCTCCCCAACACCTCATCCAAGGAAGTTAAAAGGTATTATTACTAAACATGTCTTTTTATAATATGTTCCAAAAATTACCACATTAATTTTTTTTTGCTATATTTACTTTCATGTCCATTTAAAAAAAATTGTTGCGCATTTTCATTTTTTAGGAAGATTGTGAAAATGTCAAGTGACAAATGAGGGGAAATCCAATACATGTCGATAGGGATGTCCAAAAAAGTGTACAAGGAGATGGTAAAAGAAATAAACATAATTGCATCATAGGTGGAGGCATCTCAACAACAACGTGCATTGGAGGTATGCAATCATTCATTTATTCTTTTATGTACATAAAATTTAATTATCGTATGAAATACTAATTTTCAATTGTTTTGTTGCAAAAAAGAAAAAAAAATGGAACCCATTCAACACATAAGACAAGATGACAAGGAATAAAATGGTTGATCACAAAGTTTGTGAGTACTTATGTTTTCGGCCTTACTTAAGATTTCATATTTGTTTAGATATTCATATTTAAATAATTAATTTACACTCATCCATGGATGTCTTCTAATAGGTGCTATCATACAAAGAATATCCAATCGAATAATTAATCAACATAGGGTTAAGTGAGGGTTGTGAGTATATGTTGAAGTATCAAGATTTAATGGAAAAAATTGTAAGTAGTTATGTTGTTTACCTTCCCTTGTTTTATAATTAATGGAACAATAAGAAACCTTTATATTAATTATATATACTATGCTTTTTCACAGTGTATTAAACATGCAAGAAACAAACCATGGAGAGTAGTCAACATAACAAATTTTGAGACACGACATGCGACATGACTTCGAAAGCATGTGTATTGTTTATGAATCACTCATTGCTATGGTACATTTTTTTATTTACACAATCATATATATTCTACTATATATATAAATGTGAATTTTCTTATTACACTTTATTTCTATGTTTGTATATGGAACATGAACATGTGGAACATCAAAAACAAGTTTATCAAGAAAATGGTTTTTTTTGTAATCTAGAGTGTGTTACCTTCTATTAATCAAAATCATAGTAAATTGAAGTGATCATGTGGATTGGGATTCCAACTAAGGAAACCGACCCAAGCACCAGGACCATATTGTCCATGAGTCAAATCCAACAACCAAAATTTGAAAGAGATTAACAATAACATTGACAAGCCTGTTGCACCATAAACTATCAAAA
>JASDQU010815290.1:48992-63906 GCA_032191745.1 Picea mariana
TATATATATATATATATATATATATATATATATATATATATATATATATATATATATATATATATATATATATATATATATATATATATAAGATTTTTATTATAAACAAGAAAACTAATTATTTTTATTGAATAAATGTATTATCAATTTTTTAATAAATGTATTCATTAATAATGAAATTAATGAATACAAGACACAATTACATCCCATTTTCACTCTTAAAACTAAGAATAAGAAGAAGTATATAGGATAATGAGTGGCAGGTTATGTTCTATTTGTGAGAAGAAGAATGGCTAATTTATATGAGGACCAAAGAGGCATATTTATTGGTGCTAATTTTTAGGTCTATAACATCCATACTCACCACAATCCAATAGTACTTATAGTAAAAAATATGAGATATCATTTTTGGGATTATTTGTGTAAACATAGTCATTTTAATTGATGACTCATATCCCATGATTATTATTTTTAATTGCTTGGATTTTGGCCTCCATTTTTTCCTCAAGGTTAGAACACAACCAAAGAAAAAAACACAACAGTTTCCATTATGTGCAATGTTTTAATGGACTTTCATATTGGCTTGAGTTTAGGTAAGCTTAGAGGAGAACTCAGAGAGGTTTTCAATTACACGTTCCTTTTGGTTATGGAAAACTATTAGGATTTCCATAAGGTACATTTTGTAGACATGAGGGGACATGCTTGGGATTAATGAAGTAGAAGAGGAAGAAATAACTTCCTAGCATGGGTAGCATGGGAGGAGATATGATGGAGCACTTAGTGGGAACTTCTTGTTGTATATAGGTTGCAAATTTGATCTAATGAGAAGGAAAGGGACCATTATCATCAATCAAGATAAGGGGTGACTCTTGAGTAGGATGGTTCCAAAAGATATCCCTTTACTTGAAGGAAATGGTTCTATTTGTAAACTTATTTTGGGGCTCTTGGCTTTCCAACTTCCCAACTCCTTGACTTCCCTAGACTCTTCATATCCCACAAACTTTCCAACTTCTAGACTTGGAAACAAAATTACAAATTCACTAATAATGAAATTCATCCAACTTGATGTATACTTATAGAGTTGGGTGAAACTTTTTGTAATTAACTTTTAATGTGCAAAAGATAAATTTCCCACTTTTGGTTTAATTTTACTAGCGTAAGGTCTATATTGACATTTTTATGTGAAAATAGAAAGTACGTTCTTAAACATTTTCACTTGCTTAGTGGGAAAGATTACATAATCATTAAGGAATAATTTGTCAATGTCTTGGATTTCATTGGAAGTGAGCTTCTTTGGTTCAATCCTTTGGACAACCCTTAATCAAAATTAATTGGGATAATGATGTGGGGAAATTAGTAAATGTATCATGACTTTCATATTAAAAATGAATCTAAAATATCTTTCATAATGATGGTCACTTCAAGCTATGCACCTTGAACACTTGATTCTTGAAAACCCATATTCATAAGAAGTTTGGTTACCTTGAATTAGTTGAGAGCATGTATATGGGTGGAAACTAATGAATGTGTCAAAATATAAAAAATCATTTTAGATATCTCACTATATTCTTACAATCCTGAATAACTATATATCTTATTCGATTGACTGAATGTACAACCAAATAGGTACCTGTCAGATATTTCTTCCTCGAGTGAGGGAAGCTCATGACAGACAAAGGGAAATATGATTGAATCTAGTAGATTTGATATGTGAACAATGACTATAGGTGAAAAGGTTGGAAGAAAATTCCGTAGACGCATGGAATTTTTTCTTGCCGAAGGAGGATCGTGCTCTTATGATGATGAGAGCATATGAGACATAGAGGTGCCACTCAAGTATAAGAATATGGTGAAACAAGGGGTACCTAAGGAATCGCCTCTGTTGGACATTGACTTCATTGTCAACAATATCACATATCACATTACACCATCCTCTCTGCATGGTCTGGGGCTATTTTCCATGGATGGAATAACAATAAAATACAATACAATAACTGAATTGATGGACTATGTTGGATTGCGTTACAATTATAGAGATTGGATGCAGTATGTTTGGTACATGTGAAGTATGCGGAGATATGCACTCACCGCAAATTATGTACAACTAATAAACAATGATAAAAATAAGGGAGCAATTATTTATATTGATGGAAGGCCTAAAGATTCCGACAATATTGTGGGGTTTATAAATAGCACATGACCCAAGAAAACAAACAAGAAATCAAATTGCATATATGAGGGATGCGAAGGAAATCAGGTAGTCGTGTGCGCAATAAAAAAGATAGCTCCCGGGGAAGAGTTATTACTGGATTACCATTTGAATTGAATATATACATCGACTAATAGTGTGTGGGTACTTATGCAACACCTCTTTAAACAACCTCTACTTATTGCATTATATTTTTTTTTATCTTTAACATGTAAATGATTAACAAATTTGATTTACATTTAATGTGAATTTTATTATTTGTTTATATAATTTTATTTATGTGGCCATCATTTTTTTTCATCTTTAACATTTTTTAAAATATTTCAGGGTTCTAATTATATTATAATGTGGAAGGATGATCGTGGAAAAGGGCCAGTCGCAGAACATGTAAACGATTAACAATTTTGACTTACATTATACGTGAATTTTATTATTTGTTTATATAATTTTATTTGTGTGGTGATTAGTTACTTTATTTGTTTATATAAATGAAATAACATTTATTTTGTTGAAATATGTAGTCTACAGGGCATGATGTCCATGATTCTCCCAACAAGGAGGAGTTGTATTTATCCCCCGACCCGATGGTAATAATACAAAAAAATATCATTAAAGAGAACAAGGAACTTGTTCGCTTGTAGAACCTTGCAGATCAAACTCTTGAGGTCAAACAAAGTATCAAACTCATTATGAAACAACTTAGGACATATAAGGTAATAACCATAATTTAAAGTTATTTTTTTATGTCATAAGTTCAATTATGAAAGTTTGTTTTTTAACTTTTACATTATCTAAATGAAAAAATATTTTCTTTCTTATATAGAGTTATATCAAGGTTGTTCATTCTGATGTTGGTAGTAATGGTGTTGCACAGATTCTCATATACCTGCTAGGATATTTAGTTCTCCACCTTCCACACCTTTAGATGGGATTCATGACACACACCCCAGGAAGCCACATAGCCTAGCTCTGGAAGTGGTGACAGAGACAAGCCTAATGATGTGTATTATATGGTCGCATTTCTTGGAGCGAGACATGTTACCAGCATGGGGACCCTTCCGTGCACATTTATGGTCAACAAGGAAGGACTTACATTAAAGAAAATAAGACTCCCAAGTAGTTTTTAATATTTTGATTGTTTCATGTTGTCCATCTCAAACATAAATCATCTATATTATTATTTTTAAATTAATGATCATATATTTTTATGTGTAGGAAACAACCATTTTTATAGGCACTTGGAGACCAAAGAAATGTTGATTTTTGGGCCAACCATACTCAAAAAAGAACTTATGGATTATCTTGAAGGCCTCTTTGGAGTAGACACATTCAATAAAAGCACGACCACCTCCTTAGCTGGCCAATATTTAAAATCTACGCAACATGTGTATAGGGTTAAATTGCAAAAGAACCCTAGGTATGAGTTTCCTCTTGCGGTTACAGAGAGGGACTGGAAGGCGCTCATTGAGGATGCAAAGAAAAAAAATTGAATTCAATACCTACTTTGAAACTTGAAACTTGCATATATAAATAAAAGTGTGGTATATAACATACTTGAAACTTTTGATTATAGGTTTCCTGACACTTTGAAGGAAACCAAAGTAAGGATTGTCAAAAATGGCCATCAAAAGCTAGGTCAGGGTGGCTAAATGAAGTTACAATCACAAATTAAAGGTACCCAAACATCTTAACAATATTATTTTTATTGCCTTCCAACTTTCAGGTAATTGCATTCAATAACATTAAAAATACATACTCTTATGCAATGTAGGGCGACGAATTCAGAGCTGAAACCACGAAGGAAGACCTTCAAACTGGTTACAGGTATGACTATCAAGTTGTCGTTGAACATCGAAAAAGCATGGGGAAAACCCCAAGATCCAATTTGTAGGATAAGGTAAATAAAAATCAATACACATTAACCTTTGATTACTTATAAAGTACATTCATGTTTGATATCATCCATAAATTCAATGTGTTACTTTGTTTTAATCAGGGGAGAAACACTATCAAAGAGCCCATTAGAACTGGAGAGCAGTGCATTGATAGTGTGGTGTCACCACAACATGGTTCTCCTGAGCAACCCCATTCCAGTGGGATGCAACACGACAATTTTTCTATGACTGAGGCCCATGACGATAATATGGTCGTATATTAATCATATACTTAATAATTTCGTAGTTATAAATTTTGTGCTTCTAATTTTTTTTACATATAAATTTATGATTGTGTCCTTATAAATTTTGTGGTTTCAATGGCAGAGAATATCGTACTTGAGGATCCTCCATCTGAAGAGGAGTACATGGCAGCCATTCCAATGGTGTCGACCATTGCACCAGGTAAATAATTACATTGCATAGTTTTTTTTTTAATATATATATATATATAAGGTGCGACCGAAGTCACTAGTGTACAAAAAAGGGGGGGTGTTGGGTCAATGACCCAACAACTAAAATACCGAGATATTTCTACATGAGCGTGATCCCAAAAACTTCAGCTGCTTATTTAGTTAAGACTGACAAGTCTAGCTAATGATTACAGACGACGTATTGGCATAGCTATTTTTACAAAAAATTGAATTGATTTCAAAGCTTACTTATTATTTTCCTCTGAAGTTGGCACTGGGATTTCTTCAGAGGGCATATCCAGAGCGATGTTCAAATCTAGGAAGATCAAGGATTCTCTGTTCTCACCTTCTTCGATGTTGCTTTGACCTTCCACTTCCTGAGCTTTGGTTCCATGATCTTTCTCGAGCCTCTCCCCTTGGATTCTCAAATAGTCCACCTCGTCCTGGAGTTGACTGATCATGGCTCAATGGTGAGAGAGAGTTTCCAGGGTGAAATTTAAGGTGGTGCTATGAGAGTCTAAGTGCATGGCCAGGTGTTGGGTGGTGAGGAAATTATCACCCACTGCTTCCTCCTCTCGGTCTTCTTGATCTTGGCATTGTTCCATGTTGGTTGTGGCTCTAATTAACATTGGATGGTTGAGGATTTTATCGTACTCTTCTCCTGCGTTGTCCCTGCTTCTGCCGTGAATTTGCAAAATTTGTTGAGCTATGAACGAGATTGCAATGACGATCGGGTTCGGGTGACTCGACTCCAAATGCTTCCTTTTCCTGTTTCTATGAGTGGATCTTGTTCTCTGGCTTACCCTGTTAAGATCTTTTTGCCTTCCTCTACTCTTGTCACTGTCTTGAATTGTGGCCTTCCCTTTGTCTTTACCTGTCCAATAGATTCTGTAATTTTCACCTTGGATTGGGGGGACCGAACTCTTCCTGTATCTTATGAGCATGTTTGCATTGCTTTCCCTCCTGTGGGTTTCTAAATAATGGATTGGGCACTGATTAACCTGAATTTCCCATGCGACATCCTTTCTTGTTCATGTAAGGTGATTTCTCTGGAGCATGAATTGTTGTCGTGAATTGTTCCACGTGCTCTGAAATCTAACCTTTGTCTTATCCTCGGTCGTTTGCACGAGTGTCATTAATGTGAGGATATGGGGGGGGAGGAAGAGCGCGGTGTTGATGATCTCACTTGTAGGATCCCATGGGGGACTGACCTATTGTTGCACTTAAGTTCCTTGTTTGTCTGAATCAATGTAAAATTTTCTCCATTGTGGATTTAATGTCGTAGGTCCTTGGCCTCCCAGGATTGTTGGGAGTTTGTCCAAATCGGATGTTGTGTTGTAACACTCTGTGTGCGTGGTTGTTGGGTGAGTGTACAACTTGTATGAGTTGGATCATTGGGGGTTATGGGGGGACAAGGAACATGGAATTTCCTTTGATTTCCAAGTTCCCTTTGCCTCTGCCTATTGCTTTGTCTGCCTAATCGTCAGCTCTCCAATTGTTGGCATGATAGATGTGATAGAAATGGGTGTTCATGCAATTGATAGTATCCCTGGTCCTATCAATGGTTCTTTTGAGCATAAATTTTTTTGAGTTGGAGTTCTTGACAAAATACCTGATGATCGTTTTGGAGTCCCCTATTATGGTTAGCTTTTTAATTTGACGTTCCCTCGCAATTTAGGTCCCTTTTAGAAGTGCATAAGCCTCTGCTGCATTATTTCTGGTGATGCCTATATTCCAAGAATAAGTAATCATCCTTTGTCCTCTAGGGATAAAAAGAACCCCTCCTGCACCTGCCTTCCCTTGTTTTTTTTTTTAATATTACTAAACTACTTCAATGATGTTTAAAAATTGGCCATATAAATTCGATATTTTTTGTTTTTGTAGGTGATGCCCCCTCACAGCGGCCTGGACGTCATGAGTAAGAGACTAGGCACGCTCTGCGTGATAGGATTCAAGAACAATCAACTGCTAAAGAGCCCCTAGAAAACGAAGACATGGATGCTGGTGATTTAATTAAGAATTGGAAAGCACATAAGAGGCCTAAAAAAATGATGATGTATAATATTATTATAAGACAGATCGATGTACATATAGCTAGTATACTTGGAACATGTTTTGGATGATAAACCTCATTTATAAAAACTATTTTTTTATGGCATATGCCTTTGAATGAGTTCTTGCATACTTTTTGTTGCATTGCCTTCGAATGAGTTATTGCATACTTTCTTGTACTTATGTTAGTAAAATACGAAATATAGATGGTTAGTAAAATATGGATAGAGAGATAAAACAAATTGAATTCTATTAATTTGTAGTACTTATGTTCAAAGAAAAAGGAAATCAAACAACTTTGTACTTGTTTTATCTTAGCTTTCTTTCTTAGCTTTACAATCACTTTTTATCAATTTTGAATATTTTTAATGCATATTTTCTAGTAGAATATAGATTGGGTATTGGGGAATTGAGAGTGATGTGAGGGGGGAGAGGGGCCATAGTAGCTTCCACATTCATGTGGTCGGACCTATTCAGTAGAGAATAATTTATTGGATTCGTTTAATCTTGGATCAAACCTCCCTCGATCCAACTCAACAACAACATAATCAATGTTGACTTTGTTGTTGCTCCTTTAGATCGAGGGAGGTTTGCTCCAAGATTAGACGACTTCAATAAATTATTCTCAAAACCAAGAGGAGATTATTTAGGAGTTCTATTTAGTTATATATCTATAGCATTTGTAGTTTGTTCTCATCAAGTAAATCCATGTTTGAATCTAGGATGGTGAGGGGATAGTAAAAAAGAAGGCTTATAAGGTGCTTGGAAGCACTGTCAAGGTGTATTATGACATTCTCATAAAAATGCATCTTAGAGTAAATAATGCTACCATATGAGTTGTATCCATTTTATAGATATTTATGGAGGTTGAATGATTTGGCACTGTAGTTATTAGACAAACATAATGATGGATGAGTTGCGATCAGGGGAGGTATGCTATCCAAATCATTTTAATGACTATTAATTTGAAGATGTTTCAAGTACCTTGAATGGGACCTCATATGCCATAATTTTATTGTTTCTTGAGCATTTTAATATTTTATACATGTGAATGCTTTCTTATGTTGATAGGTTGACACCTAATATAAATTAGAAGACATGAATAAAATCACCAAGGATTGGGAAACGAAAGCAAAGGGTTAGACAAAGTTAGAAGAAATATTTTGGTGTAGATATTGGAGATAATACATTGGCCTTCATGTTTTTTTTTTTTTTATCTACAAGCCTTCCTTTGTGTGTTAGTTGATCTAGAGCCTTCATTGTGTGTTACCAAATGGTTTAAAAAATAACTCTTTCTTTGTAGTTATAGACTTTATTTCAAAGACTACCATGGTTAAATAAAAATGGAGTTATGTTGCAATAATAAGTTGTCAATCTAGGGATTGTAGGATACTTTTGTTGTGGATATATGCTTCTTAAACTCAAAACAATAAATATATTAACGCTTAATTTATTATGGTTTAAGCCTTAGGTACTTTAAGTTGTATTGGGGAGCCAAAAGTTGGCTATAGACCTACAACTAAAACTCTTCCTTCACCTCAGATGGATATTCCAAACTAGCAACCTAAAGATACCCTTCCTTATACTACTAATTAGATTTACAAAACTCCTACAATAGTCAGAAGCCATTAATTTAAATGTTGATATCTAGAACTCCAGGAAGTATGTATATGCAAGTCCTTCAAGCCAATTTTCCCATAGATTTTTGAAATGGAAATATCTGTAATTTCAAATAGATCTTTGCTACATCAACATGAAAGATTCTTAAGAAAAAGACTAGGTCCACATCATAATTTGGTGCCTATTTCTCCAGCATCTCCTATTGCTTATAGGCTCTATAACAGTACACACACCCCAGGGGTCCCGTGTCCCATATCCTTTGTGTCGAACATGATTCACAAAATCAAAATTGTGGGAATGATTGTCTTGATTGCTTTGAAACTTGATAATTTCCAAAGGAAGAGGTTACATGGCTTAATTGTAAATAAAATGATGGTAAGTATCTAGTAGATGGGAGTCGAATGTCCTTTAAGCCAATTTTTCCATAGATTATTGAAATGGAAATGTCTATAATTTCAAATATATATTTACTAAATCAACATGAAAGAATCCTAAGAAAAAGACTGGGTCCACATCATAATTTGGTGCCTATTGCTCCACATAGTATCTCTTATTTCTTATAGGCTATGTAACAGGACATGCCCCCCGGGGGTCCCCTGTCTCGTATCCTTCAGGTCGAACATGATCCATAAAACCAAAATTGTGGGAATTCCAACTCGTAAATTTATTGTGATGGCAAAAGTAAAGTGCTTCATAGATAGAGGGTTAATATGGATCCATGCTAGTGTATATATGTTGGATCCTGCATCCAAATTTCTGCAAGATCTTCTATGGCCCATCCTCATGAAGCAGAAAATTCACATTCAAGATTCCTTCACCTTGATTGAGAAAATTCATGCTCAATATTCCTTCACCTTGATTGAGAAAATTCAAGGGACTTGATTTTCTCCCATCACCGTTCTTTTGTATTTTTAATTTGCATCTATCTAACCAAGAATATATGTTATGGAGGGCTTGGATTCTTCGAGAGAAATTATTGTAGAGGAGTGATTCAAAATTATTTCTTAAATATCTAATTTCAATTGAATGATTTGATCAAAATTTATCTTAGGAAGAGAGAGTTGAAGTGCAATAGAGGACATATTGATTTACATCCAGATCAATGTCAACTAATCTAGTAATCTAGTTACACAATAGAGAACCCTTGAACCCTGAACCCTTTAACCCTTGACCCTTGTCGCTTAATCCCATTACTACCATTCACTCCACTCTCAAGGCGCTTGCTAGGATCCTTATGCAATAGTCCTTTGAGCAATGATTGAACTTTGAATGTCAGATATGATGGTAGTTTAATTTTCTCCTTGATAACATTCTCTTGAAGCTTATGCCTGTTATTATTGGTGCAGGAAGACTGACCAATCATCATTTCATATAAAATAATTCCTACACTCCACCAATCAACAACTTTATTATGTTTTTTAGAAAGTATAATTTCAGGTGCCATGTACTCTGTAGTCCTACACAAAGAATTGGATCGCATTGATTCATCAACTTCCTTGTCTAGGCCAAAATCAGTCAACATGACATGCCCTTCAACATTTAGAAGAATGTTCTCAGGTTGAAGATCCTAGTGTATTATTCCATTTTTGTGAAGATGTGACACAACATAAACCATTTATGTAGTATAAACCCGAGCCAACTATTATAGTCCCCATCTATGTACCTTCCATAATTCCATTTGAACATGTATATATTGAAGGGTGCTCAATATTAGGTGGTATAAAATTAGATTGCATTGTTTTATATGATATAAAAATGATGTGTACATAATAGCAGAATAAGAGGCTAGTATGAGAAAAGTCTTAGTTCATCCAAAATAAACAAATCCAATTTGGAGATGGACCTTTACATTGAGAACCTAGACCATAATTCCAAGAAACCCAAGGACCAATCCCCATATCATTGACATAGGAAACCCATTGTGTAGAGAAAACTTATTTTAAATGGGATAACAGTAGTTGAGGTGAGAATGGTCACAGTTTTAATAGTCTTTGAACAATACAAATTCCTGTAAACTTTTGAATATGGTTCAGTGTTGGGATCAATACTTTTAGCACCCTTTTGATACCTAGAAAGTTGGTATGTAACTAGGACAATCCTTGAAATAAGTTATATGTTGTTAAACCATTGTGAAATTTACCTCCTTATGTTCCCTCATGGCCCTTTGCACCTCTACATGCTTCTACTACTACCTCAATCATTCCACTTAGTTCACCCCTTCATCATTTTTCTCAATTGTAAGGGTTGTCAGATGAGGCTATGTACACCAACATTTCCATCCATAACCAACTCTCATCAATAGATAAGGCATTGTATTCCTTTGAATAATATAAAGTCCAACAAGTAGGGAAAATCCCAATTGTCTCCATTGAGGACGACATGATGACTACTATTATAGATACTCCAGGTCACATATGTCATTATGGAGCATGAAGATAACATAGGTTGACAGGAGAATACATGATGTATGCATCATATAGATAATGGAGATTAGCTTGCTCCCTAGTACACGATTTTTAAAGTTACTAGGAAATTGTGGAGTGGTGGTAAAATATGTTCTAGTGGTGGTGAAGATACTAGATTCCCACTATCTATCCTCGACCAATGCTTGAATGATTATTCTATTGAATAGAAAATTATTGAGGAACCAGGTGGTTTGGAGGCAGGGGGAGGTTATCCTCCTTAGTAGACTTCACCTATCCCTACTTCTCAACATAATTCCCCATTTGCTCAACTATTGGATATGGCTCAACAGGAGCAATTAGTGTAAGACCCTTTGTACCGATAGGCCATGTTGTGGCTATGCAGGAACATTTCAATATGACACCATTTTTTATTGAGCCCACACATGATAGAATTCTTCAAAAATCTTGTCTTGCACAAGTACCCCTTGATTATAAGGTATACACTCCTTCATAGTCAAAGAATTGTTTCAAGAACAAGTGTTAAGTGGTTTAGAAAACATTTAATGGTTGATCCAACAGAGTTGAGAGGATAAGCATGATGCAATATTAACTAGAATTCAGTGGCAAGGGATACATATTTATATATATTTTTAAAATACTTATAATCTGTGGGTATTCCGATGACCCTTTTGTCTCACTCAGAACACACTAATACACTTCTGGCATCGAACTTTCAATTCCCTTCTGACGATCCAAAACATCACAGATATGGCAAATTCGTCAATGAATAATTTCTAGCGTCAACATTACGGCGACATCTTCTATCATAGTTTAAGGTCTAAAAACATTTATATTGTCGTCGGAATAATTTAGGTCGTCTCTATTGCGACGACATTTTTTGTCGTAGTGGAAATGACACGTAAACCATACATTGTCGTCAGAAGTAAGAGGACATGCAAATATATGTCGAAAGTGAGACGACAATCTGTGTCACTGTAAAATTGAGCCTTCGACGACATGTTTCCATAAGAAGCGTCAGAAGTGAGACACAAGAACATTTTTCAGAAGTGAGACAATACCAAAACTGACATTTGGAGGGGCCAATGTTTGTCTTGATCCCAACAACATCACGTCAAAATTATGTCGAAAGGGTCATCGAAAAATGACCCAAAGTTACTAGTGCATGAACACCTTGAGTCAGTTCATGGTGGATTCGAGGCAGGTGCATTGGATCGCAGGGAAAAGTGTGATCAGGTACTTGAGAGGTACAATGGAGTATGGATTGAGATATCTTGGAGGATATGGAGTGGATTTGTAGGGATATACAGACTCGGATTGGGTAGGAAGTGCAGTAGATAGAAATAGTATCTTGGGATGTTGCTTCAACTTGGGTTCAAAAGTGATTACTTGGTTCAACAGGAAGCATACTTTTGTAGAACTCAATTCAACAGAAGTAGAGTATATGACAATGAGTATGGATAACTGTGAAACCATTTTGGCTTCTTGGTTAGAAGTTTATTTGATTAGGATTTGGAGCCTACAGTGATATACTTCGATAATTAGAGTTGTATCAAACTCACTAAGAATCCAGTATTCCATGATAGGTCCAATCATATTGAGATCAAATATCACTTCATCTGGGATAGGATCTAGAAGGGAGTAGTGAAGCTTTAGTATATTTCTGTAGATGAGCAGGTTGCAAATATTCTGACCAAGCCCTTGGAGAAAGGGAATTTTGTGGTCTTTAGAGACAGACTTGGAGTGGTACTGTAGAATAACTTCCTCGCTAAGAGGGGGTGTTGATGTTAGTAGTAGCATCGAACAATTATTTCTGCACAGGTCTATGTGTCTAGATATGTGGAAATCATCCAAATCCTTCTACTCTTGTATTTACTTTAATTAAAGGAATTATTAAAATAAATTTCTTTTATTAATTAATTATGTAAATAGTTATTTGAGTTATTTGAGGAAAGTGCTAAAAGTATTTAGCATGTAATATTAGCATGTGATCTTGGAATGTAATATAAATCTCAAGTGAGATTATAAATAGATTGCAATTCATGATTATAAAAGCAAGTCTAGGGTGAAAAAGGAAGACAGTTGAGATTATTAAGAGTAGAGGAATTACTTTTGAGAGAGTTGGATCATGAAGGACTGTGATTCAAGATCTTGGATAGTTGGATAAGGAATTTCATCTAGAGATCAGTTGAAGTGGAAGAGAGAACAGAGGCAATGCAGGTGGGTTTCAGTCAGAGGAAGCCATAGGAAAGTGTCACATCGCACGAAGTTTTCCGTACAAGATTTTTGTACATGTACATGGGTTTCAATGGAGACAGTCATGTACATATGCGGGTTTTTTGAAGCAAAGTTGTGCACAACTTGAAAAGCATTCAGTTCTAGTTCATACAACAAATCAAACTTTTTAAGGTTTGTTTGCAATTGTATTTCTCTCAGTGGGCCACTATCCCTATTACAGGAGCCCTGATTTTAGAATAGTAAAATCATTCTCAACACTATTTTTCCCTTCAAGGTTTTTCCAGGGCTTTATACCCAAAAATGTTGGTGTTTATGTGTGCTTGATTTTGGTTTCCTTTTTTATGCTTCCACTGCATGTCCAGTTGATTACTTAGTTATGCTTTAATTCAATAAGAGATTTATTTGGAATTAACAGTCGGGTGTTGAGTAGGAATTATTTCAACACAAACCTCTTCTCTTTGCCTAACCTAGACCAACTATTTGGTGATCAAGATAGGGGGTGATAGGCTTGGCTACTAAACTTTATATTTGATCCCTTGAGGTCACTAGGGAAGCCTCCCTTGTGGTGGACCTCTTCCATTACTAAAATGAGGGAAGTATCTACTTAGGTGAATAGGGTAGATTCTTCCATAGTTAAGTAAGATTTGGGTATCTTGTGGTGGGGTTTGCACAAGTACAAATCATGTGATAACATACAACACAAATTTAAAAGACACAATTTAAGGGGATGCAAATTCAAATCAACAATATGTAAAAATAAAATAAACATGACATCAAGGCAATTTACAACAGAAATTTAAATATTATGAGTTGAAAGATGATAGAATTCTCATGTACAGAGGCAAGGTATATTTGTTGAATTCCAATGAGATAAAAAAATACAGTGATGAGGAAAATGCATAATGTGCCATGTGTTGGGCACCCACAATATCAGAAAACAATTGTAGTTATAAGAACTCAATATTTTTTTCCTGGGATGAAGAAAGAAGTGTCTAATTACATAGCCAGATGTTTAGAGTGCTAGAAGGTGAATACTGAACATATACATCCAACAGAGTTGTTATAGTCATTTCCCATTCTATAATGGAAGTGGGAAGAAGTTACAGTTGATTTTATTACAAATCTGCCCAAAACAATGAAGCAACATTATTCCATCATGGTGGTGGTGGTTAAATTAACTAAGGTAGAACATTTTATTCCAGTGAAGGCTACACATAAGGCAACAAATATTGCATATATCTACATGAAAGAAGTTTCTAGGCTACATGGAGTGCCCAAGTTAATAGTTTTATAAAGAGACCCAAATTCTACTTCCAATTTTTGGAAGGGTTTGTTCAAAGGTTTTGGGACAAATATAAATCTCAGTACATTGTATCAACTAGAGTCAAATGAGAAAATAGAGAGGACTAACATAATAATTGAAGACATGATCAGAATGTATGTGATGGACCATCCATAAAAGTGGGAATATTATATTCTTTTAGTTGAATTTTCTTACAATAATGAGTATCAAGCCTTATTAAAAATGAACCTATTTGAAGCATTGTATGGAGGGAAGCGTAACACACCCATGAGTTTGGATAACCCAATAGACATGGTGGTTATTGGGACATGTTTGTTGATGTAAATGGAAGAGAAAATGAAAAAGATCAATTAGAATTTAAATGCTTCCCAAGATAGGAAGAAAAGTTATGTATACAAGAACAAAGTTTTCATATATTTTAAGTGAGCGAGCATGTATTTTTGAAAGTGAAAGCAACAAGAAGTTTGCTAAGATTAGGAAGTTTCCCAAAGTTGGGAGCAAGACATTGTGGACCTTTTTGGATTTTAGAAAATATAGGTCCAATTACATACATGCTAGCATTTCCTGCATCCATGAGAGTGCATAATGAATTTCATGTGTCATTATTAAAGAAATATGTGTCTGACCCTAACCACATAATTGATTTTACTACAATCCTGGTGGAACACGAAGAGGATTTCTGGTTGGAACCAGTATGCATCCTAGATCGGAAATTCAAAGTT
>JASDQU010815291.1:6460-20717 GCA_032191745.1 Picea mariana
AGACCCACTTGCAGCCGACAACCTTCCTATCTTTTGGAAGTTCTATCAGGTCCCATGTTTTATTCCTCTCTAAGGCATCAATTTCTTCTTTCATAGCTTTCTTCCATTGAGCACTTTCAGATACCTTAATTGCTTCTTGAAAACAACTAGGTTCTCCATCAATAGAAACCAAAGCCACATATGAAACATAATCATCATACCTTGTAGGATGATTCTTGACCCGTGAAGATCTCCTTAGAGATGGTTTAGGCATATCCCCAGTTTCCTAGTCATTTTTTGCATCTTCATCTTCTCCTTCTAGAACTTCTTCATGCTCCTCCATTTCTGAAGATGGTCGAGTTTCCAACTAAATTTGTTGACCTTGCGATACCTGTTCTTGTCTCACTTAACATCTACCAGTTCTGATTTTAAGAGTGAGGATTCATCAAATAATACATCTCTGCTTATGATGAGTTTGTGGGCAGTAGGATCTCACAATTTGTACCCCTTAACTCCATCACCATAACCAATAAAGACATATTTCTTTGATCTAGGATCTAACTTAGAGTGTTGTTCTTTAGAAATAAGAGCATAAACATCATAACCAAATATTCTCAGATTTGAAAAATCACACGAATGAACTGTCCATACCTCTTCTGGAATATTACAGTTTATTGCAGTTGATGGTGACCGATTTATCGTATAACATGCTGTAAGAACTGCTTCTGCCCACAATTCTTGCTGCATCTTGGCATTACTGAGCATGCTCCTTGCTCTCTCTAGAAGATTCCTATTCATGAATTCAACAACACCATTCTGCTGAGGAGGATAAACCATGGTCTTATGTGTTTCGATCCTAACTTCCTTGTAATAGTTCTCAAATTCCATAGATGTGAACTCACCTCCATTATCTGTCCTTAAACACTTGATTGACTTGCCAGTGCTTTTTTCAACCAAAGCTCCGAATTGCTTAAAAGTATTAAATACATCATATTTTCTTTTAAGTAAATAGACCCAAACCTTTCTAGAGTAATCATCTATAAATGTCACAAAATATGGCGATTCTCCAAAATAAATCGTAAGGGATGGTCCCCAAACATATGAATGAATGTAATCAAGGATACCTTTGCTTATATACCTTCCTATTTTAAACTTCTGTCTATGCCGTTTTCCAGAAACACAATACTTGTAGAAATTCAAATTCAGAAACTTCAAACTTGGAAGTGACTTACGATCAACCAGTACCTTATTCCCTTTCTCGCTCATATGACCCAAACGCTGATGCCATAAACAAACAAAGTCACTTGCATCTTTAGATGCTACCACTGCTTGATTTACTTCCGTCCTTCCTTCAAGCTAATAAAGGTTCTCTATCCTCTTTGCCTTCATGACCACTAAGATGCCTTTGGACACCTTGAATACTCCACCTTGAGCTATACACCTGTAACCAACATAATCTAGAACTCCCAAAGATATCAAGTTATTTCTAAGTTTGGGTACACGCCTTACATTTGTTAATGTTCTTACATAACCATCATGCGTTTTAATCCGTACGCTACCAACTCCAACAATTTTACAAGAAAAATAATTTCCCATAAAAACAACACCATCATCAATAGATTGGTAAGTTGAGAACCAATTTCTATGAAGACACATGTGGCTGGACGCACCATAATTTAACAACCAATGCTGATGTTGATGTGAAACATCATAGGTTGACAATACATCATCAACCATACCTGAACTTGTTTCTGCTAAATTATCTTCCTTTGCTTCTTTTGTGGAGTCCTCTTTGGGTGCATTCCGTCTTTTCCAATTATCCTTCTTGAGATGCACAGATTTTCCACAGAACCAATATTTCTGCTTACGCTTCTCGCCTTTTGACTTAGACCTTGATGTACCCTTCTGATTTTTCCCTCTTTCTGTAGATCAACCTATGACCACCATTGCTTCTGCTGTTGAGGTTTGTTTACTATATCTTTTCCTCATCTCCTCAGAAAACAAAGCTCCCACAATAGTGTCATAATCAATAACATCTGTTGAGCTAAACCGCATAATTGTGATCCTAAGACTTAGGAAACAAACACAATAACGTAACTTCCTTGTCCTCATCTTCATACGTTACGTTCATACTAGATAATTGACAAATCAAAGTGTTGAAAACATTCAAGTGATCAACAATTTTCGTACCTTCTTTCATCCGCAAGCTGTACAACTGCCTCTTCAAGAAGATTATGTTCATCAAGGAATTTGTCATATACAAACTTTCCAGTCTGTTCCAAAAACCTACTATTGTCTCCTCTTCAATGATGTTAAACATAACTTCATCTTATAGACACAAATGAATAGTATCGAGGTCTCTTGCATCCAGATCTTCTGAGTCCTCATCTTTCATGCTTTCCGGTTTCTTTGTCTATCCAACCAACACCTTTTGCAATCCTTGTTGCAAAAGCAGATCCCACATATTGAGCTTCCATAGCGCAAAACTATTCTTGTTGCTGAATTTCTCCACCTCAAACTTAGAACTCTGCACTTTCGCCATTAACATAAAAAACCATCCAAACCAAGCTTATAAAACTAAAATTTTTATAATGAAAGAACAATGATAAAATATAGTTGAAAAAGTTTAATCATATATATATATATATATATTTTGTTTTTTTAAAACCTTTTTTTTTCAAATTCCACTTATACATCTACCCCTTCATATAAAAAATATCCACTTATATAAAGTTTACCCATGTGAATCTTCATGCATAATAATACAAAAGTAAACATTTCAAAGTTCCACTCACGACCATATTTTATTTGGAATAAGACAAAAACTCTTTCACACCTTGACTTTGCACGAAAACACAAAATTGAACTTCATACCATGCATTTTAGATCGACGCTCCTTTAGTGTTTGAATTTAAGTGATGATTTTGAGAGATCGACACTCTTTGAGTGTAGATTGGGAAGCGCTAATTTGTCGGCGCTCTGTGGTGCACAAACCGAGTGCATTGATTTTCAGAAAATCTGAAACTCACATCCTAAGGAGTGCACGTGACCCGAAACTCACTTTGTCATGCCCTCTATTCTAAAAAAGTCTACTCTACTTTCTATACCACTTATTAGGCAACGGAATAAACAAATAGCATAAAAAAACCATAACATCTGGAAGCAAGATTAAACAAGCATAAAACCGAGAAAAAAAATTACACAATTGACACAATGATTTTTGTGGAAACCCAGTGCGGGAAAAAACCACAGGCAATGATATTCAATATTCTTTTTATTCAAGGCAGAATTACAATAACCAATCTCAGGCATACAACCATCCTGTTCTCACACACACTCTGCTCTCTACACACATTGCACTCTCACCTCTATGGGTATGCTTGTATATATAACGTCTATCTCTCAGTTACACAAACTGATCATGAATAGATCACATAGTTGCACAAACAATTCATAAATAGATTACACAGTTTACACAATCTGTTTACAATGAATACATGTATGTAAAATTCCCACTATATTTCCCTTGATTTTTACTTCATGTATTGCTGATTTGTTCTCATCAAACTATCAACTAGTGTGGATTATTTTTCCTTGTACTTGCTGTTATACAATTTTCTACCAAAATTTTTCTACCCTTGAATAGTATTACCATCACCCAATGAAAATAACAGTATAGCAGTAATTCAAAAAATGTTGGTTTGAGTTTATTGTTCTAATATCATACTACATCAGTGAGGAATTTAAACTCCAACGACAATATATTAATGGAAACAAGAAGTAGATATGACTTGGGTAGCAAAAGAATGAGCTATCTAGTCTTCCAAAAATAACATAGCACTCATGAATGAGACATAACAATATTGTAGGTTGGATTACATAGGCATCTACATGATGGAAATGGAAGATAGTCACCCAAATTGTTTATGGCGTTGTCGACATGAAGAGACTCAACCTCTCTAACATTAATCAACCAAAAAACTAAGGAATAACTCCTCTTAACACAATAACTCAACGCTATATCCAAGTCGACCTCAACCAATAGCTAGGAAATGAGTCCAGTGAATGAGATATGTGCCCCACATGTGAGAAAAACACCCAACAGTGAGAGAATTCGCCCAACAAGTGTATACTCAACAATTACTAAGATAAAATCGCCCCAGAACGATGGTAATGCTGCCCAAGAGAGGGTTTGACCTATCCCTCACCTTTAAACTCTTGTACTTGCACAAACAATTCATAAATAGATTACACAGTTTACACAATCTGTTTACAATGAATACATGTATGTAAAATTCCCACTATATTTCCCTTGATTTTTACTTCATGTATTGCTGATTTGTTCTCATCAAACTATCAACTAGTGTGGATTATTTTTCCTTGTACTTGCTGTTATACAATTTTCTACCAAAATTTTTCTACCCTTGAATAGTATTACCATCACCCAATGAAAATAACAGTATAGCAGTAATTCAAAAAATGTTGGTTTGAGTTTATTGTTCTAATATCATACTACATCAGTGAGGAATTTAAACTCCAACGACAATATATTAATGGAAACAAGAAGTAGATATGACTTGGGTAGCAAAAGAATGAGCTATCTAGTCTTCCAAAAATAACATAGCACTCATGAATGAGACATAACAATATTGTAGGTTGGATTACATAGGCATCTACATGATGGAAATGGAAGATAGTCACCCAAATTGTTTATGGCGTTGTCGACATGAAGAGACTCAACCTCTCTAACATTAATCAACCAAAAAACTAAGGAATAACTCCTCTTAACACAATAACTCAACGCTATATCCAAGTCGACCTCAACCAATAGCTAGGAAATGAGTCCAGTGAATGAGATATGTGCCCCACATGTGAGAAAAACACCCAACAGTGAGAGAATTCGCCCAACAAGTGTATACTCAACAATTACTAAGATAAAATCGCCCCAGAACGATGGTAATGCTGCCCAAGAGAGGGTTTGACCTATCCCTCACCTTTAAACTCTTGTACAACCTCCAAAAATAGCGCCCCAACTTACTCTGTCTAACTATATGTAGACCCACTATTTTTCTAAATAAACTCGGTCCCAACTAGAAAGGAGGCAACTGCTGACCACAAAGGTTCAATCACAAAAATGTCTCGACCACTAAAGAAGATATCCTCAATTCACTATGAAACTCAGTGAAGAAATGTGAAGATATCCTCAATTCAATATGAAACAATCACACAATGCGGAAAAAAGCCACGGGCAATGATATTCGGTATTCTTATTATTCAAGGGAGAATTACAATAGCCAATCTCAGGCATACAACCATCCTTTTGTCACACACACTTTGCTCTCTACAAACATTGCACTCTCACCTCTATGGGTATGCTCGTATATATAACATTTATCATTTATTTACACAAACTCATCATAAAAAGATCACATAGTTACACAAACGATTACACAGTTTATACAATTTGTTTACAATGAGTGCATGTATGCACATTCCTAATTTAGCTGAAATAGATGTGCATGTGAGCACATGAGAAAATTCATTGGCATGTTTCCAACAATCTCCACCCTGAAAACAATTTACCTGATATTTCATGCCCTTAATTAATTCATGACCTTTTCTACAAGCCAAGAGAAGCCAAACACCATCATAGCTTCTCTAACAAAAACGGGTTTCGTAAAAATGTCTGCAAAATTCACTTTTGTATGGACCTTTTCCAGAGCCACTCCATCTTCATCAACAACCTGTCTTACAAAATGGTACTTAACATAAATATGCTTCATCTTACTATGATAAATTGGATTTCTAGCCAAATGAATAACACTTTGACTATCACAAAATACTTTCGACTTGTCCTGCATCCTTCCAAACTCACCCAACAAACCTTGTAACCAAATTGTCTCCTTGCATGCATGTGAAGCAACCATATACTCTGCCTTAGTAGTGGATAAAGCGACTATGTTTTGAAGCTTTGACATCCAACTAACAGGTCCTCCTCCAATAGTAAAGACATATCCTGAAGTGGATATCCTTTTGTCCGAGCCACCTACAAAATCTGAATCTACATAATCACAAACTGAATCTCTGGAACCATCATAGGTGATAGAATAACTGCTTGTGCCTCTAAGAGATCGAAGCACCCATTTCACTACTTCCCAATGTGTCTTTCCTAGATTTTCCATGTATCGACTGAGAACACCAACTGCATGTGAAATATCTGGTCTAGTACTCACCATCACATACATAAAACTTCCCAATGCATTAACATATGGTACACAAGACATAATATTCTTTTCTTTGTCATTACTAGGACACAAACCTAAAGAAAACTTGAAATGGGAAGCCAAAGGGATCTGTACATGTTTCACAGTATTCATACTGAATCTCATAAGTATTTTCTCCACATACTTTTGTTGTGATAACCACAACTTACCATTTTCCCCGTCTCTGTGTATCTCCATGCCTAATATTTGTTTTGCTGCTCCTAGATCTTTCATAACAAACGACCTAGCCGAATGAGCCTTTAACCTGTTGATTTCGACCATGCTTTTGCTTGCCACAAGCATATCGTCAACATATAACACCAAAATAATGAACATGCCATTTTCCAACTTGTTAAAGTAAACACAATGATCGTATTCACTTCTTGTAAAATTTAGGCTCACCATGAAGGAATCAAACTTCTTGTACCACTGCTTGGGAGACTATCTCAGGCCATACAATGAATTCTTGAATTTGCAAAAAAAACCTCTTATTGCGATCCTGAACAAACCCTTTTAGTTGTTCCATATATATATCCTCATCTAAATCTCCATGTACAAATGTTGTTTTAACATCTAGCTGCTCTAACTCAAGATCAAGTAAAACAACTAGTGCTAACACAACACAAACTTAAACAAGCTTCACAACTGGTGAAAATATCTCGTGAAAATCAATACCTTCCTTTTGAGAATACCCTTTTGCTACCAGTCTTGCTTTATGCCTTTCGACTTTATCATCAACATCCCTTTTCAGTTTGTAGACCCACTTGGAGCCGACAACCTTCCTATCCTTTGGAAGTTCTATCAGGTCCCATGTTTTATTCCTCTCTAAGGCATCAATTTCTTCTTTCATAGCTTTCTTCCATTGAGCACTTTCAGATACCTTAATTGCTTCTTGAAGACAACTAGGTTTTCCATCAATAGAAACCAAAGCCACAGATGAAACATAATCATCATACCTTGTAGGATGATTCTTGACCAGTGAAGATCTCCTTAGAGATGGTTTAGGCATATCCTCAGTTTCCTGGACATTTTCTGCATCTTCATCTTCTCCTTCTGGAACTTCTTCATGCTCCTCCATTTCTGAAGATGGTGGAGTTTCCAACTAAATTTGTTGAACTTGCGATACCTGTTCTTATCTCACTTCAACATCTACCAATTCTGATTTTAAGAGTGAGGGTTCATCAAATAATACATCTCTGCTTATGATGAGTTTGTGGGCAGTAGGATCCCACAATTTTTACCCCTTAAATCCATCACCATAACCAACAAAGACATATTTCTTTGATCTAGAATCTAACTTAAAGTGTTGTTCTTTATAAATAAGAGCATAAGCATCATAACCAAATATTCTCAGATTTGAAAAATCACACGAATGAGCTGTCCATACCTCTTCTGGAATATTACAGTTTATTGTAGTTGATGGTGACCGATTTATCGTATAACATGATGTAAGAACTACTTCTGCCCACAATTCTTGCTGCATCTTGGCATTACTGAGCATGCTCCTTTCTCTCTCTAGAAGATTCCTATTCATGCGTTCAACAACACCATTCTACTGAGAAGTATAAACTGTGGTCTTATGTCTGTCGATCCTAGCTTCCTTGTAATAGTTCTCAAATTCCATAGATGTGAACTCACCTCCATTATCTGTCCTTAAACACTTGATTGACCTGCCAATGCTCTTTTCAACCAAAGCTCTGAATTTCTTAAAAGTATTAAATACATCATATTTTCTTTTAAGTAAATAGACCCAAACCTTTCTAGAGTAATCATCTATAAATGTCACAAAATATGGCGATTCTCCAAAATAAACTGTAAGGGATGGTCCCGAAACATATGAATGAATGTAATCAATGATACCTTTGCTTATATGCCTTCCTATTTTAAACTTTTGTCTATGCTGTTTTCCAGAAACACAATACTTGCAGAAATTCAAATTCAGAAACTTCAAACTTGGAAGTGACTTACGATCAACTAGTACCTTAATCCCTTTCTCACTCATATGACCCAAACGCTGATGCCATAAACAAATAGAGTCACTTGTATATTTAGATGATACCACTGCTTGATTTACTTCCATCCTTCCTTCAAGCTGATAAAGGTTCTCTATCCTCTTTGCCTTCATGACCACTAAGATGCCTTTGGACACCTTGAATACTCTTGGACACCTTGAATACTCCACCTTGAGCTATACACTTGTAACCATCATAATCTAGAACTCCCAAAGATATCAAGTTATTTTTAAGTTTGGGTACATGCCTTACATTTGTTAATGTTCTTACATAACCATCATGCGTTTTAATCTAGACTCTACCAACTCCAACAATTTTACAAGAAAAATAATTTCCCATAAAAACAACACCATCATCAATAGATTGGTAAGTTGAGAACCAATTTCTATGAAGACACATGTGGATGGACGCACCATAATCTAACAACCAATGCTGATGTTGATGTGAAACATCACAAGTAGACAATACCTCATCAACCATACCTGAACTTGTTTCTGCTAAATTATCTTCCTTTGCTTCTTTTGTGGAGTCCTCTTTGGATGCATTCTGTCTTTTCCAACAATCCTTCTTGAGATGTGCATATTTTCCACAGAACCAATATTTCTGCTTACTCTTCTCGCCTTTTGACTTAGACCTTGATGTACCCTTTTGATTTTTCCCTCTTTCTATAGATCAACCTATGACCACCATTGCTTATGCTTTTGAGGTTTCCTTACTATATCTTTTCCTCATCTCCTCAGAAAACAAAGCTCCCACAACAGTGTCATAATCAATAACATCTGTTGAGATAAACCACATAGTTGTGACCAAATGATCCTAAGACTTAGGAAACAAACACAATAACATAACTACCTTGTCCTCATCTTTGTACGTTACGTCCATACTAGATAATTGACAAATCAAAGTGTTGAAAACATTCAAGTGATCAACAATTTTCGTACCTTCTTTCATCCGCAAGTTGTACAACTGCCTCTTCAAGAAGATTATGTTCATCAAGGAATTTGTCATATACAAACTTTCCAGTTTGTTCCAAAAACCTGCTATTGTCTCCTCTTCAATGATGTTAAACATAACTTCATCTTATAGACACAAACAAATAGTACCGAGGGCTCTTGCATCCAGATCTTCGGAGTCCTCGTCTTTCATGCTTTCCGGTTTCTTTGTCTATCCAACCAACACCTTTTTCAATCCTTATTGCACAAGAAGATCCCACATATTGAGTTTCCATAGCGCAAAGCTATTCTTGCCGCTGAATTTCTCCACCTCAAACTTAGAACTCTGCACTTTCACCATTAACAGAAAAAACCATCCAAACCAAGCTTATAATACTAAGATTTTTATAATGAAGGAACAATGATAAGATATAGTTGAAAAGTTTAATCATATATATATATATATTTTAAAACTTTTTTTTTTTAAATTCCACTTATACATCCACCCCTTCATATAAAAAATATCCACTTATATAAAGTTTACCCATGCGAATCTTCATGCATAATAATACAAAAAGTAAACCTTTCAAACATCCACTCACAACCATATCTTATTTGGAATAAGAAAAAAAACTCTTTCACACCTTGACTTTGCACGAAAACACAAAATCGAACTTCATACCATGCATTTTAGATCGACACTCCTTTAGTGTTTGAATTTAAGTGATGATTTTGAGAGATCGACACTCTTTGAGTGTAGATTGGGAAGCGCTAATTTGTCGACGCTCTGTGGTGCACAAACCGAGTGCATTGATTTTCGAAAAATCCGAAACTCACTTCCTAGGGAGCGCCAGTGACCCAAAACTCACTCTGTCATGCCCTCTGTTCTCAGAAAGTCTACTCTACCTGCTCTGATACCACTTATTAGGCAGCGGAAGAAACAAATAGCATAAAAAACCATAGAATCTGGAAGCAAGATTAAACACGCATAAAACCGAGAAAAAAAATCACACAATTGACACAATGATTTTTGTAGAAATCCAATGCGGGAAAAAACCACGAGCAATGATATTCAATATTCTTATTATTCAAGGGAGAATTACAATAACCAATCTCAAGCATACAACCATCCTCTTCTCACACACACTCTGCTCTCGACCCACATTGCACTCTCACCTCTATGGGTATGCTCGTATATATAACGTCTATCACTCAGTTACACAAACTGATCATGAATAGATCACATAGTTACAGAAACAATTCATAAATAGATTACACAGTTTACACAATCTATTTACAATGAATAAATTTATGTAAAATTCCCACTAAATTTCCCTTGAATTTTTCTTCTTGTACTGCTGATTTGTTCTCATCAAACTATCAACTAGTGTGGAATATTTTTCCTTGTACCTGTTGTTATACAGTTTTCTACCAAAATTTTTCTACCTTTGAATAGTATTACCATCATCCAATGAAAATAACAGTATAGCAGTAATTCAAAAAATGTTGGTTTGAGTTTATTTTTCTAATATCATACTACATCAGTGAGGAATTTAAACTCAAAAGACAATATATTAATGGAAACAATAAGTAGATCTGACTTGGGTAGCAAAAGAATGAGCTATCTAGTCTTCCAAAAATGACATAACACTCATGAATGAGTCATAACAGTACTGTAGGTTGGATTACATAGGCATCTACATGATGGAAATGAAAGATAGTCACCAATTGTTTATGGCGTTGTCCACATGAAGAGAATCAGCCTCTCCAACATTAATCAACCACAAAACTAAGGAATAACTCCTCTTAACACAATAACTCAACGCTATATCCATGTCGACCTCAACCAATATCTAGGAAATGAGTCCAGTGAATGAGATATGCGCTCCACATGTGAGAAAAACACCCAACAGTGAGAGAATTCGCCCAACAAGTGTATACTCAACAATTACTAAGAGAAAATTGCCCCATAATGGTGGTAATGCTACCCAAGAGAGGGTTCGACCTATCCCTCACCATTAGACTCTTGTACAACCTCCAAAAATAGCGCCCCAACTTACTGTGTATAACTATATGTAGACCCACGATTTTTCTAAATAAAATTGGTCCTAACTGGAAAGGAATCAACTGCTGACCGCAAAGTTTCAATCACACAAATGTCTTGGCCACTAAAAAAGATATCCTCAATTCACTATGAAACTCAATTAAAAAATGTGAAGTGATTTCCTTACCCAAATCTAGCTAGGGTGTATCGTTGCAACATCGAAACCAGAGATACATGAAGGGTTTCCAAAAACCCTAGACTCGTTCCTCAAGATCTCTCAAAATCAAATTTCCAAGTGAGTGAATGAAAGAATGAGGGGCTCCTCCTCATTTCCCCTCTTTTATTTCTCCATTGAGTTATTTCCCGCCCACTTTACTTTTAATTTTCTTTTTAAAATCACTTTATGCTTGCAAACTTTATAATTTTTAAGTGACTTCATTTTCCTAAGATCGATGTCCCCCCTTTTCCCCTTTTCACTTTATAAAGTTGTTTTCTAGGAAAAAGTTGAGTTCCCTAGGTGACTTTTTCGGCTTAGCCTACATGAACCAATTTAGTCTAGCAAACCACTCCTTATGCCTCCTAGGCCAATAGGGACATTACCGTCCTTCCCGCCTGAGATTTCTTTTCCTCAAGCAATTGTAATCCAAGATGTTGCAATATCTATTGTCCTTCCCAAGTAGCATCCTCGATAGGAAGATTTTTCTATTTGACCAGGTACTCTTTGATGCTCCTGTTCCTTAATTTCCGCTCTCTGGTCTCCAACACCTCCTCCAGAATTAGAATCAAATGCCCCTCCTCATCTAATGGTGGTAGCTCTGTAGAGGTGACAACATGTTGTCCCACTTTTTTCTTGAGGCATGAAACATGAAAGACATTGTGTATCTTACACCCCTCTGGAAGCTCTAATTCATAATCTACCTCCTCGACTGCACCTCAAAATCTTGTAGGGACCATAGAATCTTGGCTTCAATTTCTTTGCCGCTTTCATTTTCAAGGATGACTGCCTGTATGGATGCAAGTGGAGGTATACCAAGTCTCCCACCTCAAAACTGTGCTCCACTCTATGCTTTTCGGCATACATCTTCTGCTGATTCTGTGCCATTTGCGGGTTACCTTTTAGAGTTCGCAAGATGTCCTGACTCTCCTGAATCCAATATTTGGATTTGGGTGCTCGACTGTCTCCAAATGCTCGATCCAAAAAGGTGGTGGTGTCATAACCATACAAAGCTTTGAAAGGTGTCATCCCGATCAACATGTGATAAGTGGTGTTATAGCAATTCTCACCCAAGTGCAACCATTTGATCCACGCCTTTTGTTACCCCGATACATAATTTCTCAAATACCCCTCGAGCCATTTGTTCACAATTTCGGTTTTCCCATTAGTTTGAGGGTGATAACTGGTACTAGGCATTAATTCTGTCCCTACAATTCTGAACAACTTCTGCCAAAAATCCCCCATGAATCTGCTATCTCGATCACTGACAATTGTCTTGGGAAGTCCATGCAGCTGAAATACCTCTTTGAAGAACAATTCCTCTACTTGCATTGCAGAGTATTTGGATGATATGGAAAAAATGGGCGAATTTAGTAAGCCTCTCAACCACCACGTAGATACAATCCTTCCCCTGAACCAGAGGCAACCCTTTGATAAAATCCATCGAAATTCTTTCCATTTTTGTTCAAGAATTGGAAGTGGTTGGAGCAATCCTGCTGGATGGGTATGTTTCGCCTTTTTTTACTGACAGATGTGGCTCTCTTGTACAAAATTCAATACATCAATATTGAGACCCTTCCAAGAGAACCTCTCCCAAATTTGTCTATAAGTCTTTAGGTATCCTGGACGACCCGCCAAAGAAGAAGTATGCGCAACATGCATAATTTTGTCTTTCAACTGAGATTCTTGTACTAAATAGATCCAGTCCTTATAATATATAATGTCGTCAATAACCTTGTACCTCTCATCGGAGACCTGATCATCAAGTATCTCACAAGCAAACCTATTTTTGGATTATTCTACCAATAGAAGTGCCTTCCATTCCACTGAAATATCCATGAGATAGAGAGTGGGTATCCTAGATAGGGCGTCAAAAACCACATTATTTTTTCCTTTCACATACTCAATTTCAAAATCGTATGCTTGGATTTTACTGATCCATTTTTGCTACTGCTCGCTCAGCTCCTTTTGATCCATGAGAAACCTCAAGCTATTATGATCGGTATTTACCTTGAATCTGTTTCCCACCAAGTACTGTCGGAAATTTGGTCAAATCATGCATTCTTGCCAACATCTCTTTGTTATATATGGAGTAATTCCACTCATACTTTCAGAGTTTACGGATCTCAAATGCTAGTGGGTGACTGCTTTGCATCAATATAACTCCTATCCCAATTCCCGAAGCATCACACTCTAAGAGAAAGGGTTGAGTGAAATCAGGGAGTGCTAAAACAAGGCATGAACTCATCACCTGCTTCATTTTATTGAATGTCTCCTAGGCCTCCTTTATTCAAATGAAAGCCCCCTTTTTGGTGAGATCAGTCAGTCGCACTGTCAACTGTGAGAATCCTTTAACAAATTTCCTGTAGTAAGTGCAGAGACCAAGGAAACTATTTAGTTCTGTCACATTCCTAGGAGTTGGCCACTTAATGATCGCCCTGATCTTTTATTGGTGCACTTGTACACCATTCGCCTCAATCACATGCCTCAAGTAGAGCATCTTCATCATACCAAATTCGCACTTGGATTCCTTTCCATTCAATTGCTGACTCTCTATAATACCCATAATTTCATCAAGATGTTGCAGATGGTCTTCCCATGTTTTGTTGTATATGAGGATGTCATCAAAGAAGACCAATACTAACTTCCTCAACTGCTTATTGAACACATGATTCATGCACCACTAGAAAGTGGCAGGGGAATTAGTTATCCTGAATGGCATGACCAAAAAATCATAATTCCCATAGTGGCATCGAAAGCTTAGGTACATCCTGCTCTTGTACCTTAATTTGATGATACCCTGATCGAAGATC
>JASDQU010815291.1:25326-36566 GCA_032191745.1 Picea mariana
TGAGATACCTTCAAGATGCATCTTGCCTAGCATGAAAAATCATTTCTACATAGAACACGTGAGGAACATATCCGATGTATACCAAAGAACATGATAGGAACTGGTCCAGTGAGATCAAAGAAGTTAAAAGGAAGACCGTTGGTTCAAATCTGGAGGAATCCGCGCAAAATAACATGGGTTGATGGAGGAATATGAACTTGTTCAAAAAACACTATTCATAGATTCAAAAGATCAGAGTAGTTGGTTTTATCATCTACGACCTCTTGGACAAACAATCACACCAAACGATCCAAAATTAGAGATGTCATAGCCTTGCTATGGTTCACAACTGATTATATATTTTAATGAGCAATGGCATGCATATGTGTTTGTTTATGATACTCCCTTTGGTACAAATCATTGCATGCTTTCAGAGGGAATACCTTTGGTTCTTCATTTCAATGAGGCAGCAAAAGGGGTGAATGCTTCCACTGTTAGAGTAAAATCAATGCTACTTGAAAGTGAATTTTTTTTTGGAGGCCTCTTTCTCCTCATGGGTTACAATGTTGAAGCTCCCAAGTACAAATTTTGGAGCTGGTAAAACATACTCAATTTATATTAGAGTAGCAGATGAACTTAGAATAATCTCATCATATGGATCCAATTTTTCTTTCCCCACTTTGTTGAATTTTAGTTTGGATGTCCACACAATAACAACAATAACAAGCACTTAAGGGAACTTTGAAAGAGTTTCATTGGCTTGGGAAGGTGAAAGTATTTGTCCTTTAGATATTGATGAGGACAAGTGTCCCATATAGCTACATTTTGGGTAGCTTACCCATTGATAGGAGTGAGGGTCAAGAGAATACCAAATGGAAACATGAAACATTGGACATGAAGATTAAGGGTTGCAAAAAGCTATTTGAAATAGAAATGGATTGTAGATAGGCAAAGCTTATGCTCACAATATTGATGATATCAAAGGACATGCTATCTAGTGGTTCCATATTCATAAGACAAAGAACTATGAAGGAATATGTAGTCAATCACCTATGAAAAAGTCAGGATTATTCAAATTACACTGGAGGAGTTCGTTCAAAATCCTCCGGTTTAGGAACAAGACCCTACCCAACTGCCGTTTGTATTTTGGACATAAATTTTGACTCAAGCGTCCATTTCACACATTCCTTATACTGTTGGAAATGTATTTTCGATATATAAAACTTCCTAGTTATATGATTTGAGAATTCCCTCACCATTTGTCTTCATTTTTCAGGATTAATATCTAGCACCTTGTTAGCAACCCTGGAGAACACAACACATCAACTGTGAGTGGACGAACCATGAATCAAATTCATGGAAGCTTATATGATATTTCAATTAATTAATCTTTCAATTCTATGGGTTCTGATGTTTTTTTAAAATAATTTACTCTAAGGCCACTCATATGTTGTATGTTGAATGGTGATAGGTACTAGCACTGAGAGAAGGTCGTATTCAACATCCTTGCAATGCAGTCTACAACCGAATATGATAGAGCATTAAAAATGGTAACAATTTTTGTAACAATGGGGATCAACAAAGGAAATAAAAATCAAATGAATAAAGAAATATTCCAAACCCTATGATGACCAGATTCCCCAATATCTAATCCAACCTTTACGATGGATGAGGTGCACCATAGCCAAAATATATGATGGCCCACCAATGCTAAAAGACAAATTGGAAATGTAACCGATGTACTTGCTCTTTCATTATTACTAAGGGGATAAAGACAAAAGTTTGTAAATGAAAGGTCATGGGGTAGGCGGAAGGCCAAGAGTCACATTAAACTCTAATAAATACGGGGATTGTATCCAAGAAAAGGGATTTTTCTCTCTTCAAGCATTGTATACATTCACTGAACTATTTCGTGAAATACTGTTGTGTTAACTAAGATTGAGGAGCCTTCCTTGGAGCTGTGATGTATTATTGCTGAAACTGTTAATATTGAGAAGCCCTCAAGGCCATCTTTTGAAAGAGAGAACAACTTGTGTGTGTTTCTATTTTACCACGAACTATTTCAAGCAAAATGTATGTTGTTCACGTGGGCTGTAAGAACATGTTTGCTTATAGACTTTTCTGATGCAATTAATGTTATTCTTGCAATTTTGTTATTCTCTCTCATGTCTTATGTCATGATCATATGAGCTATCGATGTATGTGATATAACGACTTAGACATGTGCACATGTCATCTAATTATATTTCTTCATTACAACTATTTGAGTGAGGTTATTGGTAGAGTTAGTTTCATGTTCACTGCTCATTCTGTTACGAAAATCTTCTCCTAGCTAGGATAAGATAGGTTTAGAGTAGATTAGATTTCTTTTAATTCGTTTACATACTCTTCATTTACATCTTCACTTACATAACCATCCATCATTCACCCTCATTGGTGGACCAGGACACAACTGGTAAAACCAAAACAAAAATGGTTGTTGGACCAGAATCTAGATGGGTTCCCCATTCCAAATGGTGAGAAGTCTAATTGGGACTTATTATTGGGGGTAACCCCTGCTGTTGACAAAGGGTGATTTTTCCCTCTTCAACACTATGTTGGAATATCAATTTCCTATAGTTGACATCTATTCATATTGAGTATCTATATAAAGTTTATTGTATTTTCCTACAATATGCGAGAAAAGACATAACATGGAAGGTGAGGCTAATGTGCTATTTCTAAAGGTACCATTAGAAGTTTGTTTCATATTTTGTGTTCATCTTATACATCCATTCAACATAACTTTTTCCATGGTAGAAAATAGATATTGATCTTGTGCTTGAAACCATAGATTTATTTGAGAGAAAATAGTTTCTCATTAAGAAGATAGATTTAGAATTCATGAGAGTAGAAAGAATAATAATCCATGAATTGTATATAGTGTGCAAGCTTTTTCCCTACTTAGTTCCACAAAGGCAACAAGACTCTTTGGCTTTACAAATTTTGAAAACTAAAAACTCAAATAGCTCAAAAATGTCATCAAGTGGGTGGTCAATAAGATCATTAATAGCCAATAAAGGAAAATACATAGGTTGTTGAGAAAGATGTAATGAGCCCATAAATTAATATCAACAGATTCAAATCGTTTGTAGGAAAAACACCTAATGTTGCATGGGATGAAACCATGTGAAACATATGCCACAAGGAATTTGATAAATATAGCATGGAGAATACAAAAAATATAGAAATTGCTAAAATAGTCTAGTTGCATAAGTGTAAATTTCTTGACCTATACCTTATGCAATTGGAATTTTTTCCATATTGACCATGAGATTATAACAATATGTTCAAGTTTAAAAGGGGTCAACTGGACATCCGAGAAGCTAAGGGAAAAGAAAAATGTTAATTAACAAGCATCGACAAAGAAATCTATGCTAAAGGAACAATTTTAAATTCTTACACAAAACCTAAGTGATGTTGTTGCCATGCTTGTGAATATCGAAACCATGAAAATATACTTTTTTACCAACCAAAGACATGTAAAAAGTACAAGACTACAAAGAACAATCAATAACTAGTCTTTTCTTTCCCGTGACACTAATTTGTGAGGCTTCAAGAGGAAGGATAAAATTGCAAAGGGGTTATTTCTAAAAATATTCAAATGTGCCAACTTGATTGATGCAAGAAAAATTTAAAACACTCTAGAGCACCATGAAGAAGTATTTAACAAGTCCATTGGTAGTCATAAAACAAAAAAAAACAAATATAATTAACAAATATATAACAAATCCTGGCATCAACAATCAAGGAAGCTTCCAACTCTATTGTAACAAACAACTGGAAATAGTCTAAAGTGCCATGATGAAATGTTCAACAAAGTCACCCGTAGCTAATGAGGTCCCCTAACATCAATGCTAGGCAAGCCATGAAACTATGACAACGATACACAACAAGAAATTCAAGAACAAAGCATGAGTGCCCTTTTTGAAGTTGCAACCAAGTGAAAGAGTTGATGCATTATAGATAATTTAATCTAGAAAATAACATTCCTTTGCCATGATGTATTCTATAGACAATAATATTTCCATAACGATTAAAAAGTACAAAGTGGCTCAATCAAGACAACACGCTCAATACCTTTGTTTGTATAAAATCCATTTTTCTCTCCCTTTATTGTAGATATAGTAAACGAAAGAAAGCTATCTCTTTCATTGACTTTAAATGCCTACATAGACGAGAGCACTATGAATGAAGACGAGAACACTATGAACGGCATTGAAGGTGAACACAAAGCTCACCAAAGAAATTAAAAGAAACAAATTAATAAATATGGAAGTTTTGAACCATGAAATGCAACATTTGTTTCTTTTTCTGTTTTTTGAAGTTGCAAGAAGTGCAAGAAACCACAGAGGAGCACTCTGTGAAACTCTTTACTTTTGCAAAGTTCAAAGGCACAAAAAGTGTCACTAAAATCTCAAGTGCCATGAAAAACAATGTAACAAAGTTTATAAATGCCCCAAACTCTTTTCCCAAAGTAAAACATTTTATAAGTTTTACATCCTAAGTTTGACCGAGTTGCATATAATTTACAAAAGATATCAAAATATACTGCAAACGAAATATGGTGTTGAAATCATTTTTTATCAAGGTTGTTGATAGCCATCTAAGGTAGAGCCAAACCTCACCAAATAATATTAAATAAAAGCATCAATAGCCATGGAAGGTTTCTCTTGTCTTGCAATAGAGATACATGGCAACAATGCAAGAAAATAATTAAAAGCATCACAATGATATGAAATAAAAGACTTGGAGAAAAAATCACATAGAATAAACAAGGAGGGGGGAATGCAAGCCAATGAAATAGTAGGCATACTATAGATAAGTGCACTCCAAAATTCTTTTTCCAGCTCATATTAATTTATGGTTTGGAACTTTTGGTGTTGGATGTTGTGATTTTGGGTGTTGTAATTTTAGATTTGTCTGTCCTTCTGTCCTACATAGATTGATGTGAGTTAACTACATGAGATATTCTAGAGGTGAAGAAGTGATCTAGGAGGATTTAAGAGGAAAAAAAATTCAAAGTCCTTAAATCTCAACAAAAAATGACACTAAGTCAAAGAGCTTGTCAAGAGCTTTCCAACAACGCAAACAATACCTCAAATGGAGTCCAAATGAAGAAGATATGTATGGTCAAAGTTTCGGTCAACCTGGTAAAAGTCAACAAGGTGAGTCAACATCCATTTAGATGACATCAACAACTAACTGTGCACAAATGATGTCAGTATGCCGACGTGGCACCACCCAGGGGTCGACACATGACATGCTGATTTGGAAAAATAGGTGGTCAAATGGGCCAATGTGGAAGTGCCATGTGGCACCCTTAGGAGATGCCACATGACCTCATGACCATACAACACATGACACGTTGACTGGATGGAAGAAGCAAATGGAAGGATTCCACATGGCCCAATCATAGGGTGCCATGTGGCACCCTATGGATGCCCAATGAGGGTCGAAGATCGAAAGGTCGAAAAAAAATATATATTTGGCCACCGGATTGGCCGACACTAGATCCAGCAGTAGGAACGACCGATGACCCACACCTTGGTAGTCACATCCCAAAATATTCGGCTCGAATTCTGTGCACCAGTCATATCACAAGTGGCAGGGTTCTAAAGTTAGCGTCGAGTTCCAATCTGGCGGAAGGTTGCAATGGAATAATATTCCATATATATTATATATATATTGTTGTTACAACCAACTCCAAAATGGGGGGTCCACAGGGTTTGACCCCCATACCTCCCACAAAAAACACTTTTAATTAACCATTTCCAACCAGTCGGGCCAATGGTCCCATTGAAATGAATGCCCGTGGAATTTTAATTTAAACTTAGTCTTTTGCTATGCTCGGGGGTTCACACCCAATTCTGTATGACGAAACGTAATTTTATGCAAGTACAAGATATTTAATGCAGACAATGTGGCATGCATTATGAGGTGAATAGATGAGGGGGTCCTGGGATGAGAAATGACACAATTTGACATATGAACAATCATTTTTGGACGTTTTCTCGCCACGAGTCCATCAGTACTGTTAGATTTTTCATCTGAACAACAAATCTTTAGGATATTTTCAGTTTTGAGGTATAACCATGTATTTATGCCAATTTTTGCTGAGATAATAGAAAGGCCTCTCCACTTTGAAGTGGGACCGGAGACATAGTCCATTCTTGGGATGAGCTTTGTTATCAAGCTTTGTGTTCTTGTCTCATTTCTCATCTTTTTCCATATTTGTGCTTTCTTTGTTTATATTGTACATAAGATTTATTTATGCTCTTTAATGCAATTCATGTAATGGTCATCAAATAAAGGATCCTAGATCATGTTAGTATCAGAGTAGTGTTCTTTGACTTGAATTTCCAGTGTGAATGCTTACTAGGTCCAAGCTCAAAGCAGGTGAAGGAGAACTTGAGACTTTCAACCCAGATAATGGACATGCAACTCAAATAAGGAAAATGGGAGATCAAGAACTTCGTACAAAGTATGAGAAGAATTTTCACAAGGCCTTATACCAAATTTCAGACATGGTAGAAAAATTGTTTGCAGATTACAAGAAGAGAGTGGGAAAGAAGGAAAAGAAGAAGAAAGATAAAGTAGAGGATGATGTTGCACAAGACCAAGGAATTGGAGGAGACTCTCCCGAGCCTCCATCTCCATCTTCAAGTTCAAGCTCTTCTTCCTCTTCCTCTCATTCTCATCATTCTTATTTTCATCAGAATGCTTCGAAAAATCCATTATTGAAATTGGATGTCAAATTTAATTTTCCCATGTTTAATGGAGAAGCTAATGTAGATAAGTTAAATATTTGGATCAGACAGATCAAAATTTATTGTTGTGTACAACAGATCGAAGAGGAAGAGGAAAATATCCAGTTGGATTCTCTTTGGTTGGAAGGCACAACCCTTGTATGGTGGGAGAGAAAACTTCAGAAAGGTAGCAAACATAATTGTAAACTCCTTTCTTCACGGTATGAATTTACATCTACATTGAAAAACCAATTTTATCCATTGGGTCATGTTCAAAAGGTCATGATGAAATGGAAAAATTTAAGACAGGGTAAAGGTCAAAGTGTTCAGAGTTTCGCAGAGGAGTTTAGGAAACATACACTTGCATTGAATAATCCTTTAGATTCTCTAGAGACTTTGATGAAATATATTGGTGAACTTCACAGTTACATTCGTCACACATTGTTGTTGTTTAATCCCACAAATTTAGATGAGGTGTGTGTAGAAGAAACTCACCTTGAAAGCAAGGGAAATAATATACAAGAAGACCACACAAATAAACCTTCCAAGTTCCAGGGAAACAAGTTCAAAGGGAAAATAGAGGACAAGACGACATCGACAACAAAGAAAGAGGAAGGAAATCCCTCTTGTACGCATTGCAAGAAAGATGGGCATGATGACGAGCACTGCTGGGATCTACATCCATATCTGAAGCCTAAGATATTTGGTGGAAAAGGGAAGCCAAAAATGGTTGCTATAATGCAACAAGAACTTGGTTATGATTTGGGTAATGAAATGAGGATTACAACCATTGGAGTACAAGGTACAAATTCCTTTCATGCTAGTTCAAGTTCCACAAATACATCCCATGATAATAAAAGAAGAAGAAGTGAATTATTTCATATAATATTTGTATCTAAACACACAAAAATAGATACTCTATTTGATCCAGGTTCTCAAGTTAACTTAATCTCAAAAACCATTGTTAAAAATTTGGGCTTAAAAACACAACCTCATCCTAAACCTTACCCTCTTGGTTGGGTGTGCTACAATGCAAAACTAAATGTCACCAAACAATGTAGAGTTAGATTTAACATTGTTTCAAAGTTGATAGATGAGGTTGATTTGGAGGTTGTCCCACTTGATATCTGTGGCATAGTTTTGGGAGGCCCCTAACTTTATGATAGAAATGCAGTCTTCTTCAGAAATGAGAACAAATACCATCTCAAAAAACATGGATTGGAATACATTGTTAGATCCAACAGTATGAAAGTTGATTCAACCATTGTTAGTGCAGGACAAATGAAAAGACTCATCAACACTAACAAGATATATGTGCTCATGGTTGTGAGAGAAATAGATGGTGAGACATCTGATGCTTTCCAATGATGTGATCCCTCACATAAAGATGAAATGATTGATGTTATATCTAACTATGATGAGATCTTTCAGGAACCGGGTGGATTGCCTCCCAAGAGTGAGATTCAACATGATATTCGTATTCAACAAGATGTCTCTCTTCCAAATTTGGGAATGTACAGGATGTCAATGGTGGAAGTGGAAGAGATCAAGAAACAGGTGCATGACATACTGGACCAAGGAGTCATCAGGCCTAGTTCATCTCCATGTGGTTCTCCAATTGTGTTGGTGCCAAAGAAACATGACACATGGATAACACCTGTTGATTATTGAGCTCTCAACAAAATCACCTTGAAAAACTGATACCCCCTTCCTAGTATAGATGATTTGCTTGATCAATTAAAGAAGGCTTTTTATTTCACTAAGTTGGATTTGCGCAGTGGCTACCATCATATCAGGGTTGTTGAAAATGATATATGGAAGATTACCTTCAAAACCAAGAAGGGTCTATTTGAGTGGTTAGTGATGCCATTTGGGCTTTTCAATTCCCCAACAACTTTCATGCGTGTAGTTAATGATGTATTTCGACCATTCTTAGATGACTTTGTAATTGTATACTTAGATGATATCCTTGTTTTTAGTAGAACTTGGGAAGAACATGTAAGGCATGTAAAGCAAGTGTTGGACACTTTGCAAAGGGAAAAATTGTATGTAAAATTGTCCAAATGTAAATTTGGAAAAATGTCTTTAGTGTATTTGGGTCATATTGTAGGTGGAGGACAATTGAAAATTGATCCTTCTGAAGTTGATGTAATTGTAAAGTGGCTTAAGCCTACCACTGTGACATAAGTGAGAATCTTCTTGGGTGTAGTTCAGTATTGGAGAATATTCATAACTAACTTCTCATACATTGCATCCCCTTTGCATGCCTTGACTAGTGTGAAGCAAGCCTTTCAGTGGGGAGGAAGGCAAAAAAAATATTTTGACACCTTGAAAGAGAAGATAAGCACACCACCAGTATTGGCCTTGCCAGACCTGCACCAACCATTCGAGATTGAGACTGATGCCAGTGGATATGCTATGTGTGCAGTATTGATGCAACATCATAATCCTATTTGTTATCACTCTGAAACCTTTTCTCAAGCCGCTGTTAATTATCCCACATATGACAAAGAGTTGTACACACTGGTTCAAAGTGTCAAGAAATGGAAGCATTACTTGATAAGTAAGGAGACGATCATACATACAGACCACCAACCCTTAAAGTACCTCTAGTCATAGAAAAATCTATAACAAGCTCGTCATTTCATATGTATGGGTTTCCTTCAACAGTTCCACTTGGTAATCAAGTATAAAAATGGTACAAGTAACAAAGTAGTAGATATGCTTCCTAGGACTCCTATTTATACATCTATTGTTTTTAAAAATGATTGTTTATCTCATGATAACTATGTGGAACAATATGCTACTGATGAGGATTTTAAAAATGTTTACGAGAATCTAACCCATGGTGCACAGGTGGATAACTATCATTTTCTGGGTAAGTTTCTCTACCATTTAGACAAGCTATGTATTCCTACACGTGAAAGAGTCCATGTAATTCGAGAAGCACATACTTCTCTTGTGTCTGGGAATTTTGGGGTAGAAAAAACTATGGCTCATTTGAAAAGGTTTTGTTATTGGCCTCAGATGAAATAAATTGTAACCAAGTATGTAAAGGGGTGTGTGACGTGCTCTACTTGTAAGCCCACTAATAGAAAATTGGGGCTGTACAGACCACTCCATGTTCCTTCTCATCCTTGGGAGAGTATCTCCATGGATTTTGTACAGGGGTTTCCTATGTCAAAAAGGGGTCATGACTGCTTGTATGTAGTAGTGTATAAGTTTAGAAAGAGGTGTCTCTTGATGCCATGTAAAACATATATCACCGTTGAGAAAAATACTCATCTTTTCTTTAAGCATGTATGGGTCCACTTTGGACTGCCCACATCCATTATCTCAGATTGAGACACTCGATTCCTTGGAGAGTTTTGGAAAATGTTGTGGAGAATGATGGACACCAAGTTGAAGAGGAGTACTTCTTTCCATCCACAGATCAACAGACAGACATAGGTTGTTAACAGAACAATGGTTCATTTGCTCCAAGGTTACTGCAACAAACATCCCAAGTTGTGGGATGATCAGATACAATATGTGCAACATGCATATAACCGAGCCTTACACTCTTCTACGCATATTTCACCATTTGAGACATGTTTTGGGTATCTACCTAAGACTCCCTTGGACTTGAAATTTGGGAAACATGTCAACTCAAGTGAACAAAGAGATGAATACATATCCAACAAGTTCAATTATAGGATTCAACAGGTACACTAGATGGTTCAGGAACAATTGGAAAAGAGTCAGGAACAATACAAATCTCTCCATGAAAAGCACAGTGTTGATCACCAATTTCAAGTAGGAGATCAAGTGTGGCTCCACATAAAAAAAGATAGGTTGAATTAAGAAGGCAAGAAGCTCAAGCCCATCATATATGTACCCTTCACCATCTTGGAAAAGATTGGCACAAATGATTTCCTCCTAGATCTATGTTAGGGTCCTAACTTGCAGATAGGTAGAACAATATATTTGGATGTAATAAAGGTCAATATTAATAAGGCTTTTCAACAAAATAGAATAAGGCGGATGTAAGAAGACCTAATAGAAGCTTCCACTTCTAGAAGGATCTTCCTCTAGATGCTTCTTTTTAGTATAAATAGGAGTTGAGGGTATGAGAACCCTAACTTGGATATTATTGTAATAGAGCTCTGCTCAACTGGAGGTTGCCCCCTCTAAGAGGCCCGTGAACATTGCTTTCAGATTCAAAGTGCTATTTCTATTATTATTCTCTTATCATTTCAGTGCTATTGTGGTGAATGTTCTGGTTATATTGCTATTATTCTTCCATTCTAGCATTTTATTTCTCTTCTGCATACATTTTATATCTGGTATATTACAAGTGGTATCAGAGCACTTTCCTCGGCAGAAAGTGTGGGTTAATTTTTTTTTTTCCAGGGTAGAGACGTATTTCGATGTCTTTAAGCCACAAAGATCTATCGTTACGTGCATAAACCCGTGGTTGAGGGATTCATACAC
>JASDQU010815293.1:0-11843 GCA_032191745.1 Picea mariana
GTAATCAAGGATCTAAAAGATCCTAAACATGTTCTTGCAACTGGAATCGCTGATGATATTACCAGGTTGTACAAGTTTGACAACTTTGGGTCATCATCTTTTTCATCAGTTTTTGTTGCTCATAGCGATGACTTGAGAAAACTTTGGCATGAGCGGTTTGGTCATCTAAACTATCTCTCATTGCAACAACTATGTAATCAACAGATGGTGACTGGTCTTCCTCTTGTTTCATGCAGAGATGGTGTTTGTGTCGGTTGTGTTCTCGGCAAACATCATCGGGACAGTTTTGACAAATGTGCCTCTTGGCACGCCTCGGGTCCTTTGCATCTTGTTCATAGTGATTTGTGTGGTCCACTTTCTTCTCCTTCTTTTTCTGGGTGCAATTATTTCTTAACTTTCATTGATGACTTTTCCAGACGTACTTGGGTTTACTTATTAAAACTCAAGAGTGAAGTTTTTGACAAGTTTTTGACCTACAAGGCCCTTGTAGAAAAGCAATCTCAACATCAAATTCAAAGGTTAAGAACAGATAATGGAGGAGAATATGTGAACAATAATTTTACAAGCTACTGCACTACACAGGGAATCCAAATGCAACACACTGTTCCATATACACCACAACAAAATGGTGTTGATGAGAGAAAGAACCACACATTAAAAGAAATGGCTAATTGTATGATCCAATCTAAGGGATTAAGTCTAAAGTATTGGGCGGAAGCCATCAACTATGCAAATTACATAGTAAATCACACTCCCACAAAGGCTCTTAAAAATATAACACCGGAAGAAGCTTAGACTAAAATTAAACCAAATGTAAGTCACTTCCATGTATTTGGCAGTATAGCATGGGCTCACATTCCTGATGAGAAAAGGAAAGAATTGCAACCTAAAAGTGAGAAGTGTATATTTGTTGGTTATTTTGAAGATGTCAAAGGTTACAGACTTCTTCAATCACATTGTAATGAAATTATTCTTAGAAGAGATGTTAAATGTGATGAAAATCTCTTGGCGTGCAAGCCATCTTCGACGATTGTGCCTTCTTTGGCCTATGAGCCATCTTCGATGTTTTTTCCTTTTTATGATCTGGTTTCTTCCTCAGATGATGACAGTGAGGATGAAAATCCACCTCTGCCTGCTCACCCTTCTCCAGATGAGTCCTTTAAACCTGAACCAGCACTAGCTCCACTACTTCCTAGATGGGTCTGTTCAACATGAGAAGCAACTAGTGATCTTGTCGGTGATCCTTCAGATCAGCGTCGGACACATTCATTTTTCTAGCGAGCCTCTTCTCTTTTGGCTCAAGTTTCAGAAACTCATGATCCAGAGACATTTGCAGAAGCTTCAGGTCATCCAGATTGGGATACAACAATGAATGAAGAGTATCGTTCTTTAATGGAAAACGATACTTGGGATCTTGTACCTCTTCCAAAATGAAGAAAACTTGTTAGATGCAAATGGGTCTACAGAACTAAGTATGCATCAGATGTAAGTGTTGAAAGACACAAGGCTCGGTTAGTTGCCAAAGGATTTTCCCAAGTTGAAGGAATTGACTATAATGAAACCTTTGCCCCTATAGCAAAATCAATTCCCTACACCTTGTTCTTGCCCTTTCTGCCTCACATAAATGGGAGGTCCATCAGATGGATGTTAAATCCACCTTCTTGCATGGAGATTTGTAAGAAGAAATACGCATGGAACAACCTCCTGGCTATGTCCAAAATGACTCTAGCCTTTTTGGTCACCTCAAGAAATATCTTTATGGTCTCAAGCAAGCTCCCCAAGCTTGGTATGCCAAAATGGATAACTTTCTTAATGCCACTGGATTCTCTAGATGCCATTCCGATCCTAATGTCTATACCAAGAAAGTAGGAATCCATCTCATAATCCTTATCCTTTATGTTGATGACCTTATCATTACTGATAATGACTCAAAACTTTTAAACCATGTGAAAACCAGCCTTAAGAAGAAATTTGAAATGACAGACTTAGGTTTTTTGCACTATTTCCTTGGCCTCCAAGTTTTTCAAACCAATGAAGGAATTTTTCTTTCCCAGTCTAAGTATGCTTGTGACCTTCTTCATCACTTTCACATGGACGATTGTAAACCAACCCCTTCTCCCTTCCATTCTAGAGTCAAGCTTTCTGCCACATGTACTTCTCCTGAAGTTGATGCCACCCTGTACCATCAATTAGTTGGTAGCCTCTTATACTTGACTCATACCCGTCCTGATCTTTCCTTTGTTGTTGGTCTTATTGCCCGATATATGCAAACACCCCATGAAACCCATTGGAATGCAGCTAAAAGGATACTTCACTATGTTCATGGTACAATTTAGTTCAGGATACATTACAGTTTAGGGGGGACTCCTTTATTGGTTGGTTTCATTGATTCAAATTGGGCCGACGACCCTGATGATCGGAAATCTACTACAGGTTATGTTTTCAACCTTGGTTCAGGACCTGTCACTTAGGCCTGTAAGAAAAAATAGGCTATTACACTTTCTTCAACAGAAGAAGAATACCGAGCAGCGATAAATGCAAGTCAGGAAGCCCTGTGTCTTCGACAGATCCTTTGATAGTTTGGATTCTAGTACCAGCATCCGACTAGCCTTTGGTGTGACAATCAAAGTGCCATCAAGCTCACTAAAGACCCAATTCAACATCAGCGTAGCAAACACATTGAGCTACACATTCACTTCATCAAAAAGCTAATTCATGATAAAGTTATTGAAGTGCTCTTTTTCCCTACAGAAGATCAAGTTGCAAACATTTTCACAAAGTCTCTTACAGAAGCAAAGTTTTCCAAAATTTGATCTATGTTAGGAGTTCAGGAAGTTGTTATTAAGGGGGGATAGGCTCTAATGCCTCCTTCCTTCTCCTATTGTGTCACTATTGTAAATCCTTCAATCCTATCCCAAGGGGTTCTTAAGGGGGGATGTTAGGATATTTAGACACTTAGGAGTTAGTTAAGATCTACTTGGTCTAATATGTCGTTAGGTAAAAGTGTGTTTCTTAGTGTGCTTCTTTAGTATGCATTAGTATGCATTTGTAGTTAGGAAATCCGACAGTCATGATATGTTCCCAACATAGAGTCATCTGACGGTTCATACTCTCCTCGATCTTAACGACCATTGATCCGTGGCTTAACACCCGATTAGTCCATGATCTATATTTAAAGAGCATGGAGGGTCATTTGCCAATGATCAATTGTGAGAAACTCTCTTGTAAAATCTCTCTGTAATCTTTTTCTTTGTATTAATAAGCTGCTCTAAGTGGTTGCGTTGGTTAGGACCATGGATGTTTCCCTGTAGGGGTTTTACCACGTGAAAACATCGGTGTGTTGATCTTTGATCTAGTTATATGAGTGGTTACTGAAGGTGTTCGTCCTCTGTTGGAATACTTGTGTCGTCGAACAAAAAAATCCATAAAAATTAACATAAACATATAGATCCAAACTTACTATACAAAAACATATAACAACATCATAAGATATATACATAAAAATATAACAAAAAAAATCCATAAAAATTAACATGACATATAGGTCCAAACTTACAATAGTGTCATTATGACAAAGTAGAGAGCCCCTTGTTATATGATAACATCAATATGAAAAAGAAATACATAAAAATTAACATAATGTATATAAGCCCAACATTACAAGATAAATATGAAAAGAAGTCCATAAAAATTAACATAACTCCTATAGATCCAAGCTTACAAGAATGTCACTATAACACAGTAGAGAGGAACTCATTATATGATAACATGATATAACACAGTAGAGAGGAACTCATTATATGATAACATGAATATGAAAATGGTCTAAGCTTACAATAACATGAATATGAAAATGGTCTAAGCTTACAAGAATGTCACTATGAAAAAATAAAGAAGCCCTTTTTATATGATAACATCAATATGAAAAAGAAATACACAAAAATTAACATAATGCATATAGGCCTAAGCTTACAATATTAATATGAGAAAGAACTCCATAAAAATTAACATAACTCATATAGGCCAAGCTTACAACAGTGTCACTATGATAAAATAGAGAAGAACTCCTTATATGATAACATGAATATGAAAATACAGCCCTTTTTATATGATAACATCAATATGAAAAAGAAATACACAAAAATTAACATAATGCATATAGGCCTAAGCTTACAATATTAATATGAGAAAGAACTCCATAAAAATTAACATAACTCATATAGGCCAAGCTTACAACAGTGTCACTATGATAAAATAGAGAAGAAATCCTTATATGATAACATGAATATGAAAATGTATTTTGTAAATATATATATATATATATATATATATATATATATATATAACTTTCACATATATATGAATATTTGTTTTAATTAAAGTTGAGAAAAAATCTATTAAAAAAATTGCAACAAAGCTAAATAGTATAGAGAATATAAAGGAAGTTGACATAATTCCTTTGGTGAACTAGATAAAATATACCAAAAACTCATATTTACATATATATTCATTTATAACCTTCCAAAATCTCCTATAGTTATAGATAGATTCTTGAGAAGATGCTTAAGATTTTTATATCACTTTACAGAACATAAAGACAAATGAAAAAAATGATGGTTATTGGCTTCATCTTGTCCAATGTTGCATGGATGTGAATCCTAGTTTCCCAAATCCATATCTTCCATAATTTTGTGGACAATATCTTCCTCCTTGAGACCTTATTGGACTCATTTCACTCACATCTTGTGGTTGGAAGTAGTAGAGCAAGATCCTTTGTTGAGGTTGCTGACCAAATTCCTTAAAATGGAGCTTCCTACCTCTAAAGAATAAATTTGTTTCTTGTATTAACCAAAGTATTCATAATCATTAATTTCTCATAAGTACATTGATGCTCATTTTCATGAAATTTAGTAGTCATATAGCGAAAAAAAAGTTATTTTTTGTTGATGGAATATTTGTACCTTATGAGAACCCTGTGAATTCCTAAACTTCTCTATAATCCATGAATGAAAAGTAATATCCACATGAAGAATAATCTCATTTCCAATCCCAATCAAAGGTATATGTTTTTTTACTTGAAAAGTTCAACCTTCCCAAGAAAGGTGAACAAAAGTGCCAAACACCATTCACAACAAATAAGGGAACACAAATGCCTAGTTTCCACGGTTCAAGGACATTGAGTCACAAAGCTCAAACAAAACTAAATAATAATCATAGAAATGGACATAAAATTTATAAAATTATAAAGTCGAGAGATGACAAAGCACCATGCATCCACCGAATTCATATTCACCATATAGAAACTCTAAGATACAATCCAGAAAGAGAGGGTAGTCCTTATGAGAAAGATTTTTCATCTTGGAGCGGGCCTCCTCTATGAAATGTTCCTCAAACTTTCCACACAACACTCCATTATCCCATTTATATTCTAATAAAACATGTAGAATGATTCAAAATTTCAATGAGGATTTTATTTTGGCATGTGAAAAGTAGGGGGTCAATTCATTTCATATCTCGGTCCCTTTTTTAAGTTTAAATGAAGGTGATGGTTTCATGACACATGTTTTTTTGGTAAAGTTGCAAAGTGTCTCCATAACCATTAGCATACAACGGATTCAAAATTTCAGTGAGGATTTTATTTTGGCATGTGAAAAGTAGGAGGTCAATTCATTTCATATCTTGGTCCCTTTCTTAAGTTTAAATGAAGGTGATGGTTTCATGACATATATTTTTTTGGTAAAGTTGCAAAGTGTCTCCATAACCATTAACATACAACGGTTAAGGTATGTCTTGGGAAATAATGCTCCATTTTTCCTAAGTACCCCAATGTTGAGCTTAGTTTCTTTATTAGCTAGAAATTCATTCCATCAATTAAGTCTATTCTTACCTTTCCTCTTGGCCTTTTTGGCCTTTATCCCCTTCTTGACCTTTACCCCATATTTCTTATCTCTGGTTCTATACTCTTACCATTAGGCCGTCTACTGTTTGCCTTTGAACTTAGGACTTAGAAGAAAGCAACCTTTTGTATAATTTTTTTAGATTTGTGTTATTAGGGATGCTAACTATTATTAGAGGGAGTATTATTTGTGAGATCCATATATAGAAATCAATGTCTTTGTTCTAGCTTCATTAGCTGGAAGAAGGCCCTAAAGAATGGCATATGCTTCAGCCTAATTATTTGTAGAGTTCTCCAGAACCTCAAAAAAGGTTATTTCTATGTGTCCCTCGGGATAAAAAAAAAATCCCCCACCACACCTTCCACCACTAGGTTTCCTTTGGAAACTCCATCAAAGAAGAGAAGGATGTATTTCTTATGAAATTACCAGATCAGAAGATCATGTTCACTCAACATAAGCTACCATGACCTGCTATGAATAGAATTTCGAGTGATAAGTCCTTGACAATGAGATGGTGGAATATTTTGAGAAAGCCAACCTATCTCATCATGATCCATCCAATGAATATCTTTATTCTTATTTTCCCTTGACTTAATGTATTCCATGAGAATGCATTTTTCTTTATCCGTTATTGATCTCGGATTGTTTAATTATTGTAGGAAGATTTCCTATTACGAGCTACTCTTATTTCCCAACATATAAATTTGGGAAGGGTAGACTAGATTCTTTTTAAGGTTGATTTTTTTTTAAGCATCCTCTATAGAATTTATTCCAATGAGAGAACATTTATTTCCAAGAGTCGGGAATTTTCATCATGTGGACAAGTCCTACAAGGCTACATGCAAGAATTTTTTTGAGAAGGTAGAGTCTAAGAATATGTGACAAATTAATTCTTCATTAGATAGTCATAGGACACACTAAGATGGGCCTTGAATTGCCCTTTTCTGAATATTTTCTATAGTCGAGAGCTTCCCATGAACCATAACCTAGCAGAAAATGTTGATTTTGGGGAGTTTGTCGATATGAAAAACATGTTTCCATATGTTGTAGTGTTGAGGTAGGGAAAGGGACTATATTTTAAGAAAATAACCATCCTTGACACTGTAATCCAAGGCTCCCCATACCCTACAATTAATAGCCTAAATATCATATGGGGAACAAACTTTAAGAGATTAAAATAAAGAGGAGACTAAAGGGGTTAAGTGGGTTGGATGTGATCCAACTAGCACCTAGAATCAAAATCCCATGATGAAATATCAAGTAGAGATTTAAAGCCCTGGTTATCCACCCAAATATTTAAAGGAGGAAAACCACAGTTTTGTTCCAATGATGGATTTCCCATGAAAATTTCCTTCAAAATGTTAATCATCTTTCTATTACCCCGAATTCATGTTAACTTGGATTAAACAATTGGGACTAGATATTTTATAAGTTTCCAAATATGTGATCCTCTCAAGTTTTCGAATGGATTGTCAATGTATTTTTTATGGTTTCCATGGAAACACTTCTTGAACATAACCTTATAACACCATTCCATCCTTCCAGTAATCAAACTCCAAACTAATTTGGCTCCCAGATCCAGATTCACAATAGAAGGATATTTAATTACTAATTCTCCTCTATATTTGGGTGCTCTCATTATATTCTAGTTAACTAAATGGATTTTTTTGTTTTTGTTTTTATTTCCCTCACTGCCATAAGAATTTCCTAATTTCTTGATAGATCCATTGCATGATTCCCACTAGAGATAACATGTAAAAGAACTAGAAAATTGGGAGAGATAAGAGAACCAAATTTGTGAGGACAACTCTACCTGTTGATTTCAACCACTAGAAGCCCCATTGCTAAAATTTATATTTGATTTTGTTGATAATGTTGTGCCAAGATTTTATCATTAGATTACCCAACGATATCGACATTCCCAAGTAGTTGAATGATGTCCAAGACTCTTGACATGGAAACAATAAAATTGTAGAAATAGCTTGAGGGAGTTGGGAATTTGCCTTCTATCCATGAAAACGAATTTTACAATTATTGACCTTGCCACTTGAAGCATGTACAAATAATCTAAACCCTATTTGAAATAATTAGTGATGATGGTGAATGAACTATTGAGAAGTAGAGTGTCATCGGTAAATTGGGAGTGATTCATGCTCTTGACACCTATAACTAATTTTATTCGCAGAAGATTCCACAAGATCCTTTCTGCTTCCATTTTTCTACTTAAGGATTCAACCATAATGATGTATAAAAAAGGAGAGAGGGGACAACCCTGATTCAACCCTTGATTGCAAAGCCATTGAATAAAGAGGAGGAAAAAATAAATTAAAATAACATAAAATGAATGGCTTACCCTATCAAAAATGTTGTCCATGTTAATTTTAATGATCATTCCTTTGTCCTTATTCTCTCTACTTGACTAGATTTCTTCCTCCACCATAATTATGTTGTGCACTATCTGACCCATATGTATTAATCCCCCTTGGTTGTTAGAAATTGTCTTGGAAATAATATTTCTCATCTTCTTTACCATTATCTTGGTCAATAATATGTTGTAAGAGGAATTACAAATAAATATTGGGTGAAATATAAAAAACAAAGATAGGTTGGATTCCCTAGGAATAAGGGAAGGAAAGACAAGTTTGTTCTACCACCATTTTACATGATTTTTGAACAAAATATAATATTTTCTCTCAATCAACTTTAATTATATCCTAGTAGGCTCGAATGAATGGTGAAATTGTTAGGCCCTGAATATTTGTTAGGAGTTAAACCCCATATTGCATTCATAATTTCATCATCCTAATTTTCTTTCATCAACTTGGCACTCTCCTCATGAAACATTAGAGAAGGGATTTTATTCACCATTGTGGTGCTAGAAACATGGTCAGGCCCTTCTTGGTCTGAATATTGAGATTCAAATTTGGATATGGCTACCTGTTGCCTGAACAAACCGCCATTATTTTTAGAGTTTTTGAAAAAATAAAATGGGTCTCTTTTTAATTTTTGGTTTATTTCAATTTTGCATTCCTTGATTATTTACCTTTGGATAGCTTTTAATCCTCAAAGTCCAATGAAACCTCATCAAATAATATCCTTTAAACAAAAATAACCAATGAATAAACCAGATCGATGTATGTTTCTCTGTTAAATTTTCAAAAAATATTTTGGGTGCCCTGGTGTCCCGGTGGGTCGGTTATATAGGATCGGGGATGTTGTTTTTTAAATTATTTTATAAATTTCCCCAATAAAGGTGGGCTGGCGCCCCGGTAGTACCGGACCAACCTTCACATTAATTTATTGTTTGCAAATAGTTTCTCAATCTCCCGGTGGGTGAATGGTAACAGATCGGGCTTCGTTTTAACTCTTTAATAAGTCCTCGGTCTATTGTATTTCGATCTCTCATAAGCATGGTGGTACCGGATCGGGTTTTAGTGCTTCTTCTAAAAAATTTTAATAATCTCTCGGTGGAGCAGTAACCTGGTTATACTGGATCGAAGTTGCTTCTTTATGTGTATATGTTATTCAAATAACAACCCGGTGGCAGGTGCCCTGATTAAGAGAATAATCTCCATATTATACATAATAATAAAGAAACACTTATAATAATTACATCGGCACATGCTTCATTCCTTTGTTTAAAATTTAAGTCTTAAAACATCGCAATGAGTCGGTGCTCGGTGAAGAACGCTGCCTCACAAATTTGAATAAACTCAACTATCTTTTCCTGCGCTTAATGGCTCTGACGTTGTTGGTTATAGGAATTAAATGAATTTATTGAACATTAGGTAAAAGGTAAAGCTCTATCTAATAACCCAAATTCACTCATTAACATCACCTTCAACTATGTTAGCCTGTCATCGAGTTGCTGGTTTTGAGTATTAAACTTGACTGCGGTAATCCAAGAGTCTAAAATCACATATTTTTTCCTAATTTTCTTATCCTAGTTAGTTTTGTTGTTTATATTTCCAATTTAACATATTTTTGTTAATTTATTTTTAAATAAAACTTATAATGTGTTCTTTGTTTGCAGGAATTATCAACAAAAGATGACTAGAAAAGGGAAGGCAAAGCAGCAGAAGGTCGAAGAAGAAGAAATCGAGAAAAAACCCAATTCAACATTTTTCTCAACTAATTCCTTCAAGATAGGAGAAACTAACAGCTTGGAATGGAGCAATATATACAAATTCGTCAAAGATGGTGACTTCACATATGAATATGAATCTTATGTTGATGACTTCCCTGCTATGACATGGTACGATGGATAATATCACACATTGATGTTTCTACATGTACAATTGTCAATTCCTCTCACCATATTGTTGTGTCTTTCAAACCAAATGATATTTAAAACCTGTATAAACTAGGTACATCCACAGTTTGTCTTTACGACAATTTTATGAAAAGTTTTATTCATAAGAAAGTTGAAAAAGAAGAAGTGAAAATAATCCATGAGTGGTGGAATGACACTAACTCTTTCAAAATTATAGGAGACCAAACATACCATGTTCCTAGATTGAAAAAAACCCCTATGTTGATAGAAATTATGCTTTGTCGCCTTTATGGTGAAAAATATTCCTTTGAGTTTAAGTTGGGTTGGATTCCCCTTATACATCAGATTCTCAAAGGAGCATTATTTAATTGGGCTCACATCTTGTGTGAAGTCCAAAAATATCAAGAAGCACCCGAGGTTATTTCCCATGATTCTTTATGTTTGGTTATTTATTTGATGTTGTGTGGGCAGTTAATTGTAAAAAAACAAATCTATGATATCTACAATTATTCAATGGTTCCTTTACATGTCATTTTGAAAAATCATCCATCTCCCAGATTCACTTAAGAGGCCATCAAAACTATTAATGAATTGGGTGTGTTGAGTACGTTTTTATGCTTCCTTTCACTCTATAAACTATACTTGTGCCTCCAAAAACCATCCATTTTGCCTTCATATCATTCCATGTTTTCCATAAAGTAGCTTATGCAAGGTACATTTATCATTCTTTAGCTTAAGAATTGAATTTTCGAATTTTTGGCATTAAAATAAAAAATTTATCAGAAATTACAGGATTTGACTAAATCTCGTAATTGCTCCTAGGTTCGTGTACTTGTAGGACAACTGGGCGAAATCTGAGACTTGGGTCATGATCTTTGATGTACAAGGATGGATGATTACCTATCAACTTCGAGATCTGAGCTTTCCAAGTGTTTGGTCAACGCTGGTCAAACAGGGCCACTTCAACAGAAAATACCATGTTTTAGCATAAAATAATGGACAGCTTTATATTTTCTTGGGATTTGTTCATATTTTATGGATCTGAAGGGGGTTATTCGACCTTCCCAACATATTTTATGGATCTTATCATGATATTTAGGAGGTTTATTAGCATTATTAGTTTCAAAACTCTTGTATAAATACTCTAAGACATAGACTAGTATGACACCCTTGATGTGAATGAAGAAACTTTGAATTTGCAATCTCGAGATCAGTTATGCATTTTGTTCTTGATAATGTCTATGATATGATGATGTGAATGTTGCTGGAAGTTCCTTCTTAGATGAGACAACTCAAGTGTACAAGTGAAGCATTGGAGGGCCCCCTTTGCCAAACTAGTACACTTTTCCTTTATGTTCTTTTCAAGTAATCTTTGATACATGTTTTAGATCAGATCTTGCTGTAGATGAGTTTTATTCATATCTTTGTTGTAGTTAGATGAATTCCATAGTTAAGTAATATGCTTAATGTTTCAAAACCTTACTCATGTTGTGAATGATTTCTTGAATAATAATTCAATGTGTGGTTTGCTTTCAAGCATTACGATGATCATAAATGTTTTTTGAGTTATTTACGCTTTCAGTACTTTTTATTTAACAAGAATTGGTGAAGATTGCTAATGAATGAAAGAAAACAATGAATGCATCTCTTGAATAAGAGTTTTGTCTTTCTAG
>JASDQU010815293.1:44734-59888 GCA_032191745.1 Picea mariana
TAGATAGATAGATAGATAGATAGATAGATAGATATATTGTAGATTTTACTGTACTGAAATCTTCCAATTCACATAATTATGCCCATACTTATATATATGTATAAGTAATATGAGTATGAAAGGTTTGTCAAACCCATATTTATCTCCAAAGATGATTACTAATAGGAAATCAAATGTACAACATGTAGCAAACAGATAGTAGATTCTTAACCTAACTAAAGGAGTAAGACGCATAAGACTACAGTCATATTTCCCTTCAGAATTAAATAGTAGAACCACTTGCATATATTTAAGTAAGATAAGAATTTCCAGTATATAAATCATCATGACATGTAGTTGATTGCCTATAGGAATAATTTGTTTGTTTATATCATATTATATCAGATCTTTGTATAAGTGTGTTTTCTGTTATAGTTATATGATTTGCGTTTAAGCAAATATACCTACGCAAGGTACCAACTGCGGATAATATATATAAATATATATAGCCTGTAAAGTACATATTGCCTCATAACTCTTCCCTTCAATCTTATACGAGAAAGGAAAACTCAACTATGAAATGTGAACTCTTTGAAATTTAATTACAGAGATACCCATAAACTTATGATATGTACAGACTTGTTCAAAATTCAATCGTACCTAGATAGTTTTTCCTAGAAAACCAATTATAGAAGAGATGATCCTAGAACTAGGTTATCTGTTATAAACTTCACATAATGAACAGATTTTATCCACGAAATATTTCACTTTAGTACAAAAAGATGCATTATATCAGATATACAAAATCACTCAAACAGATAAGGAGAAGATTTAACCTATCTTCACCAGTTCACTGGAAGAAAAAGGGAACAACCACGTTCTTCCCAACCATAGAAAAGGGTAGCCAACTCACTTTCCCGATTCACCCCCTAGCCTGACCATGAATCCATGAGGGAAAACTTGGAACCTCCTCTTCAGCAATGCCTTCCTCTCTCGATAGTCTTCTTCTTCTTTCCTCACACTCAGAAATCAGTGTTCATAACAACAAGTACTCTGTAGTTTCCTCTTCCCAGCATACTAGGGAGAGTCCTTCCTCCTCACATATGCTATTTATCCAACCAAATATTTTTTCCTAGGTCTTTTTCCCTCCCTTGGAAATTTTTTCATATTTCTAAATCCCTGATTTTCAGGAGCTTCCAATGGCCAAATCTTTGATTTTCCTCTTGTAACAATCAACCCAGAGGTAGTTCCAACATAATCCCCACTCATGGAGTCATGGTCAGCTGATTTTAACATGGTTGTTCCATTTGTCCTCTTGCAATAAATATAAGATATTATGTTTTCATACAAGTGTCATAGTCAAATAGTTAGTTGGGTCAAATCAGATCTCTGCCCAATAGTCATAATAATTAATTACAAATTACCAAATTCAAAATTCGGAATTGTCATAAATGGAAAAAAAATTCAAATTCGAATCTACTAAAAATGTAAAAGTTTTCCTAACAAATTTCGAATTCAAAAATAATTTATTTTTTGGGGTATGTCACAGGCCGGTTCCTACAATATTTTTGACAATAGGTTGGTGCCTTTAGACATTTACAAAGATAATTTTCTAGTTTTCTCTCGATTGGGTTTCCATGTTAAACTTTGTGCATTATGATAATTTGAGTTTATATGCGATTATTGTTTCTCATTTAATGAATGGTTAAATAAATTAAAAATTAACGTATACTAATTCACTCTCCCCCTCTCATTATAAGCATAAGTTCAGCATGCCAATGATTTGCTAATAGGAGATAAATCTAACTCTCACACACCACCGTTTCTTCTAACTTTTGAAATTTTCAATGGAAATGTACAAATCTTTTTGGTATACTCTAGGGATTCATAAAATATAATTCCATATTCTATTTGTAAGAAAATTAATGATGAACCACAAAATTATGCCATACAAATTATTTTTGGAAGATTGGTTGTTGTCATTGATGTCAACCCTAGTCATGGGTTTTGGACTACAAGATTGATGAAGGTATTTGGACATTAAGGAAAATGCACATGCAGATACAACACCCATGGATGGATAATATACATCATGTTGTTTCTGGTGATATGTGGCATGTCACGTGGATCCTCATGCTTGAGGAGAAATGAATTTTTTAAGATGACAAAGTGAATTGAAGAAGGAAGTACATGTAGGCCCTGAAGATAATTAAAGAAAAGAATTACAAAATAAGAAAGTGTCAGGTCGGCCCTAATGTTAAAAGGAAGGGACATAAATGGTATAAATAAACATCATTATACATTCATTTGATACAAGTCAAATTTCAGAGGAAATAATAAGTAAAGAAGGCTGGATTTCAAGGGAGGATGAAGTCTTTTAGTGATGTGTTCTAAGGTATGTTATTTTAAGGCCATCTTACCATTTTTGCTATAAATATTTTTTCTAGAACGATTCAGATGGTGAAATCTCTATGGTATTGTGAAGACATATCAAGGTACCTTTGGTAAAAATTTCATCTCTTGATTTTGTATAATTATGGAGATACACTCTGTGGAAGATAGGGCTTGTGATCAGTCCTGAAGCTAGTCAATAAACAGGTGTTCCGGGTAAAACAACCATAAATTATTCATAGAGAATCCAAATGAAGTGGGACAAATTTCATTGGAAAGAGTACGGACTTTGGTTTCTTGTGTGAGAGTTTCAGAATTGGATGTTAATTATTGAGTGTAGGACATTCTGTGCAAGTTCACTCTCCTGAATAGACCAGAATTGAATAAAGTCTACCATTATTTCTATAACCTCTTTTTGGGGAGGATTCAAGGAGTGAAAATTGTAGGAGTTTCAAAGAATACATTGAGTAATATTATCTACAGGATCAGAGTACTCCAAGAATTGAAGAATTCTAGAAATTGAAGAAGTTTTAGGAAGCATTATCAGGTTCTATGTAATGATTGGTTGATGGTGATGATTTAATGTAAAGTTTTATTATCTCTCNCCTCTTGGAGTTTTATCCCTCCCTTTACATTTGGAAGCTATAGCTACCTTTGGAAGTCATTACTTCCCTTGAACAATAACTATTGATTATTTCTCATATATCGTGCATGGTGTATTATGGTGTATTTGTGTAACTCTTATACTATTGTTCATTTCTCATTGGATATAGTTGAATGGTTTAAGTATAAGCTAAAAAAGGTTTTAAATTGTACTTGATACTGATTCACCCCCCTCTTAGTATCAACAATTATATAGCTTGACAGAACAAGATTTAAAGTTGTAGGTGAACTTAAAATTTTTTCTATTCGATTATATTATAATCCAAAAGTTCATCAAACAATAGACATCACTTTTTTTGACATTCCAAAAGCTTATGGATTACTTCTAAGCAGAGATTTGTCTAAAAAAATGCATATCTATTTTGCTATAGGTTGGTCACATTTGTGGTTACCATACAATGGTCAACCCAATAAAATCAAAGTGGAATGTTAAAAGCATATGAAATATGTTGTGACTGATATTGATGGTGAAAATGAGCCAGTAATGTTTTCAAATTCCATTTTAGGAAATTATTGTGTTGATTATTTTTTTGGGAATTATGTTGCAGAAAGTTCATTGTTCACGGATTCATATATGTAGTCTGAGGTTGTAAATTTTTCCCAAACTAATTCTTCCAAATGTGTAGATTTGTTTATGATAATTTAAAGTCAATTGTAAATAATGAATTTTGGACCTTATTTTTTGATGGCTCAAAATATAATGAAGCTGATGGAGCAAGTTGTCTCTTGCAAGATCCCAGTGGTAATAAAATCATGTTATCCTGCAGAATGGAATTTCAATGCAAAAAACATGTATATGATGAGATTGTTGTTAAACAGGTATGAAATACTATCCATTGTGTTTCAAATCATCTCAAAAATTACCAACAACTTTCTTTCGATTTATTACCACATTTTACTGCTTTTGAAATAAAATATGTTCATAGAGCTCAGAATTTGGATGTAGACCTACTTGATAATGTCTCCTTAAATCTAATTCCCTCTGCAGAATTATGTCATAATATATTTTCAATTGAGTTATTGTTTAGGCCATATGTACCTGACAATATAACCAATTGGAGAGTCTTTAACGATGATAAACATATTATAAGTTTTCTTACACAACAAGACACATATAAATATTTATTCATCGATGAGAATCAACATGATTAAAAAATTTAGCATCCTTCACTAGATTGTAGAGCTCAGCCGGAAAACATCATTCCTAAATATGTAGTTAAATTAGATAATTTTTATGATCTTCGGGATAGATTTAAGGCACCATCTAATTGAAAAACAAACAATTATTCAATGAAATTTGAAATCGTTAATTTGGGAACTGAAGAAAATCCACAAAATGTAAATCTTGGATTAGGTTGTACATCCTCAGAAAGAACTTATTTTATTAATACTTAAAAAAAATATAAATATATTTTTTCTTGGACCTACAATGATTTGAAAACCTATGATACTTCAGTTATTCAGCATGCAATTCTACTGAAATTTGATGCTAAACCAATCCAACAAAAATTAAGAAAAACTCACCCTAACATGGAACAACAAATAAAAAAGGAATTGAATAAATTGCTTCAAGACAAATTCATTTTTCCTACTAGACACTCACAATGGGTTTCTAATATGGTTCTAGTTAGAAAGAAGAATAGAGACATTATAATTTGTATTGATTTTAGAAATTTGAATAAAGCATCCGAAAAAGATATTTTCCCTCTACCTCCTATGGAGAAGATTCTACAATCTGTGGAAAGTTTCGAGACGATTTCTTTCTTAGATTATTTCTCAGGTTATAACTGGGTTCTAGGGTCTAAAAATTATCAACTGTAAAATGACATTTCAAACCAAATGGGGAAATTACGCTTACAGAAAAATGTTTTTTGGATTAATAAACGTTGGTGCCACATTTTAGCGTGCCATGGACATTTCCTTTATAGGATTGATTAATAAATCAATGATTATATATCTTGATGATGTGACTATATTCTCAAAAAATAGTTCTGATCATTTACATCATCTCAAACAAATTTTTGACTGTTGCAGAAAATATGGCATTTCTATAAACCCCAAGAAAAATATATTTGCATTAATTGAAGGGAAAATTTTAGGTTTTATCATTTATAACTTAGGAATTGTTATAGAACCTAGAACAATTGATGAAATATCAGAAATAATCTTCCCACATAACACGAAAACATTACAATATTTCAAGGGATAAATTATTTTGTCAGACGTTTTGTCCCGAGTTTTGCAGAGATAGTAAGACCTTTACAAAATATGATTAAGAAATATGGTGTTTTAAAATGGAATAATGATGAAGGAGAATCATTCAAAGCAATAACAAAAGCAATTATACAATCCCCAGCTCTATCATCTCCCAGTTTCAATAAATATTTTATTCTCTATAGTTTTTCTTTTGATTTGTCTTATGTTGTTGTTCTTACTCAAAATAATGATCAAGATATTGAAATACCAATTTATTTTATTAGTACGGGTTTTCAGGGCATGGCGTTGACCTATTATGAAGTCAAAAAATATGCCTATACAATTTTTAAAGCAGTCAAACATTTTAGGCCTTTTCTTTTAAAGTCACACACCAAAGTGATTGTTCCATATCTTTTTGTCTGAAACTTACTTGTTTAAAAGGATGTTGGAGACAAAAGAGAATACTATATGACTACTCTTCAGGAATATGACTTGGAAATTAAACCATCCAAATTCATTTGATTTCTAGGCCTTCGCAGGCTAGTAACATAATCAATTGATTTAGAGTCAAAAAATAATTACTAGAAAATGAATCAAAGTCAGAAATAAATGAAATTTACCTTACATCTAGTTCAGTTGATTCATGGTATAAGGCTCTTAAATTCTTCCTTACTCATGATTTTTCTCCTCTACATTATGAACATAAGAAGAAGAGATAATTACGATTGAAATCTACTCATTATCAGTTGGTTAATGAAGTGTTATTCAAACAAAATTATGATTATGTTTTACTGAAGTGTTTAGAAAAATCAGATGTTGATAAAGCAATATTTGATTTACATAATGGTCCTCTAGGTGGGAACTTTAGTGGTGATACTACAGCTCGTAAGATCGTACGAGAAATATACTATTGGCCAACTTTATTCAAGGATGTTCACACATATGTTCGAAAGTGCGAGGTTTGTCAAACTTTTGTCAGAAGAGAAACAAACATGCATTCCCATTACATTCGATGACGATTGATGGACCATTTGAACAATGGGGACTAGACATCATTAGAGAGATAACCCCAAATTATTTTGAGGTACACAAGTACATTTTGTTAGCAACTGATTATTTCACTAGATGGACAATGACTATCCGTTTAAAAATTGTTAATCAAAATCAGGCGATATCTTTCATTGAATAATTTATTATTACAAGGTTTGGCATTCCTAACACTTTGCTTTTGAACAATGATTCATATTTTTATTCAATCAAAATAATTGAGTTTGGTTTAGAAAAAGGTATCAAAATTAGATATTCTACCAATTATTACCCACAAGGTAATGGTTTGGTAGAATCGACCAACAAAAAACTTCTTCGAATCATTAAGGAAAATATGAAAATTAGAGAAATTGGCATAAATCTTTTACATATTCATTATGGGATGATAGGGTCACACTTAAAATGACATTAGGAAATTATCCTTACTTCATTTTTATGGAAAGGAATACATTTTACCAACTAATGTAGCTGTGCCTTCTCTCCAATTAGCACAATTTGTTCGAGAGTATCCCTGTCTTAAAATGTAGGAACATATTAATGAATTATTGAAATTAGAAGAAGACAGAAATAAAGAAAAACAGATTTTATTTGAACACAAAAAAATAATAAAGAATGGTTCGATAATCATTCAGTTAGAAATAAAAATTTTGAAGTTGGTGATTTAGTTCTGAAATGGGACAAAGCCCATTAGGAAAAAGGAAAATACACAAAAAATCAAAGACTCTAGCTTGGTCCATTTCAAATTGCTAAGAAAGTTGGCCTTTCAACATGTATTCTTCAGTCATTAGAGTGGAGGGAAGAAATCTTTCCTGTAAATGGTCAGATTCTTAAAAAATATTTTTCTTGAGTATCATAAAACTGTAAATATGTAAGTATGTTTATATTTTATTTTCATTTCTGCTTGATTTTATCATTTTTATTTGAAACAATAAAATGTTTTGTTATCCTCAATAAATAATTGATACCATATGGGTTGTATATGTTGATTAAGGTTGGTTTTCATTGATGTCAACCCTTGAAGGAAGTTGAAGAACTGAGGTTTGGGTAATGGACCCAAGTTTGTTTGATGGATAACGGTATGAGTTTTGATATATTTTCATGTAATAATATTCTATATGGATAGTACATGTCATGTCCTTTCCAGTGGTATGTGGAACGTCACATAACTCCTCATAGTTAGAGAGTTATGGCCATGTGAAGTTGGAGAACCCTCATGAGTCATCTAGAAGCCCCAAAAGGTCAAAGTAGTCAAAGTGGTATAAGAGATTTTTAGAAGGTAAATAATGAAGTGAAGTTATTAGTGTACTATAATTCAAAGTGAATACGAAATAAATTATTTAAATAATAAAGTTAATGGAGAAATTACTAAGTTGACAAGTGGTTAGAAGTGGGTTAGCCCTAAAATAAGGAAAGTGGTTTAAGATGGTTAGAAGGTAACCCCTTGAGGTAAATTGAAGTGATGAGTGTACTATAAGTCAAATTGGATACAAAATAAATTATTTAAATAAATTTAATGAATAAATTACTAATTGGACAAGTGGTTAGAAGTTGGTTAACCCTAAATTAAGGAAAGTGGGTTAAAATGGTTAAAAGGTAACCCGTTGAGGAAGCTACATGAAAGTATAAATAAGAGGAAAGGTTCTCTCATTTTACATCACACTTGAGCATATTTAATATATACACGTGACTAAGATAACCAAATTATATCTAAGCCGAATTTCAGAGAGAAGGTGAAGTAAAGAAGGCTGAAATTCAAGGGAGGATAAATTCTTTTGATGATGTTTTCTAAGGTATGTTATTTACAGGTCATCTCACCATTTTCGCAATAAATTTTTTTTTAGAATGACTCTAACCATGAAATTGACAGGCCATTGAGAAAACATATCCAATTAGCTATGGTACGAATTTCAACTTGTGCTTCATTGTATTTATGGAGTTACACTACGTGGAAAATAGGGTTTGTGGCTAGTCCTGAAACTAGTCTAAAACAGGTGTTTTGGGTAAAAACATCATAACTTATGCATAACAGATCCAAATTAAGTAAGACCAAATTTGTTGGTTAGAGTACAGTCTGTAGTATTCTTTTTAAAAGTTTCATATCCATACAATAAATATTTCGTGTGGTGCATGCTCTACAAGTTCGCTCTCTAGAATAAGCCAGAATTTAACAAGGTATGTCATTTTTTCTATAAATACTTTTCTGAGAGGTTCCAAGTAGTGAGACCAGGAGGAATTGCATAAAACACACTGAATAACATTCTATACTATTTTTAGATCTTTATTCATTACAGGTACATAGTTATGATTATTTCAAGTTAGGGTTGTTGACTAATTCAAAACTAGTCATGTGAGACTAAATAAAAGTTTGATGAAAATACTAGTCTCTTGTTGTTAAAGTTAAGGAAGGTTTGCAAGTATGTGATCATATACACCAGGTCTATTACAGAGTTACAAATCATATTTGGATGATGAAATTGATGAGGTATTTTGGTTGAGGTACATGTTGGGTACATGGTTGAGACAAGTAGTTGATGAGTTAGCACATACATGAGGTGTATAGTTGATGATGTTTGTACATATTGATGAGTTATAGTTGATGAGTAGTTGATAAATGATTGGTACATACTCAGTACATGGTTGGAGGAACTTCTTAGTAGTATTTTTGACACATGATTTATGGATGATATAGCATACTTTTATTGGCATATTATTAGAAGCACATATTGATCTTGGTGATGATTATAAGTTGTTGTGTTATTCTTGGTCGATGCACATGTTTGAGAGTTTTCTTGGTGATTGATCTTGGTGAGTAGATCTGATTTGGTTGATAATATTGATGAGACAGGTTGTTGTGATAGGTTGTTTGGACATGTTGTTGTGACATGTTATTTTTACAATTTTGGTGCATGGTTGATGCACTTATTTATGGTACAAGTTGATAACAGGTTGAGGTACATGTTGATGCATGGTTTAGTTTATTAGTATAGGTTGTTTGGTGTAGGTTGATTGGTATAGATTTACATCAATATATCTAAAAGTGATAGTGTGATAATGGTTCTATAATTCTACTTATACATCAGGGAGGTTGGACGGGGCAAGGACAAGTGGTTGTAGCCACCTTCTGGTTGTAGCCGGAGAACATATGGGGTTGTAGCCAGAGAATTGGGGAGTTGGAGCTTCCCTTAGGTTGTATCCTGAGAATCTAGGGGGTTGGAGCTTCCTTCCAGTTGCAACTGGAAAACAAAGGAAGATGGTACTTCCAATGAATGTAATTCTTCAACACATATAAGAAAAATAATTATGTGTTTTTCTCTCTCTTTGGGTTTCCACGTAAAACACTGGTGTACTATGTATGTGTATGATTGTTCATTTGTTCATTGCTAATTTACTCTGCGGTTATTGGATGATAATTCTACATTGATATAACACTTGGATTATATGGTTAAAAAGGATTAAATTTCTCTAATACAGATTCACCCCCCCTCTTAGTAATCCAATAGTATCATATTTTTGTCTACAACTGAAAGTATCACACTAAAGTATCAATATACAATTCTATGATTCATGAAGAAAAAATTATATACCTATGGTGGAACTCCTATGATACCAAGAAACCATATTTATATCATTGGCACATTATTTTTTGGTCTCTTACAAATCGCTTCTTCTAATCCCCGGTCATCTCATATTTAAAACATTATTCCTAAAATGATTGGTGGAAGGAAGACCCTAAGCCAAACTCTAGAAGTCATTAGACTGTCAAGCAAATCTAAATAACTCTCGTATCACCGCAATTCCCTAAACACCTAATTTCATATTCAATACATATATAGAAATCATTAAGGGTATAACATAATAAAAGGGAATTTGAAATCACTTTATATTATTGGGAGTACAAGTAAATTTGTCGAGGCTCTTGATGCTCACTGGCAGTGGGTCAATACTTGTATGATACCAAGGCACTTTTGTCAGGGATATGGATGCTCGCAGGCAGGGAAACAATGTCAGGTTAAAGAGATATTAGGAACACACATAGGAAAATGTTTACTCACCTGGGGTGAAAGCCTTAGGTTACACCTTATACCAAATATTTTTGGGCTGAAAGCTAAGAAAAATTAACCTCAATAGTTACATGATGTTCATGTTTAATGAGATTATCTTTTAAAAGTTCTTAAACATATGGTGGTACCCATAATTAAGAGATCTATATTTACACTCATTTAGCTTACTTTTAACATTTAGTGTGAATAATTTTTTTAAGTAATGTTAGATAGAGATAATTTCATCACCCAGTGTGTCACCGACTCTCAACTAATGCCCATTATTTTTAAAGTTTTTAAATAAATAATAATGGATCCCTTTTTAAATTTTGGCTTATTTCAATTTTACATTCCTTGATTATTTACCTTTGTATAGATTTCAAACCTTAGAGTCTAATAAAACCTTATCAAACAATCTCCTTTAAACAAAAATAAGTAATGAATTAACCAGATCAAAGTATGTTTTTGTGTTAAATTTTCAAAAAATATTCATATTGCCCTAATGTCCCAGTGGGTCGGTTATACTGGATCAAAGATGTTTTTTATTTTAAATATTTATAAATTTCCCCCATCCCCAGGTGGTATCAGACCATTCTTCACATTACTTTATCATTTTCAAATAGTTTCCTGGTATCCCAGTGGTACCAGATCAAACTTCATTTTAACTCTTTAATAATTCCTTAGTCGTTGGTATCCATATCTCTCAGTGGTACCAAATCAATTTTCAGTTCCTATTCTAAAATGTAACATCCATATTTCAGTGAACACATTTAATAATAATAATTTATTATTTGAGGACACTTGTGTGCAAGTGATCCAGCTAAACATGGTACTATATGATTAACTGATTTGGTTTATGAGTTAAAGTTTATGCTACAATTGAGTATTGAAATATTTAAATGTTATTAATATTGATGTATATCATTGACAAGTATTATGATTAGGTTTTTTGAGTGTGTAGAAAACATGACACGATGAGGATGTTGATGGCATCGACGAAATACCTTGGACTCTGGATTGAGTCAAGGAATGGACTATTTACTTTGATTGTGAGTACTTGATTTTATTACACATGCATTATGATGATGATTTCAATTATGAATTTAATGAATAAGAGTTATTAATATTATTTTTTTCAGTGGATGCAATCATGTTAATGCTTTTTAATCCGACTCACATATGGATTAAAGGGATCATACATAGATATCAGATAGATTAGAGAGAGGTGTGGCAGTGTCCTTGTCATAGCCTAATAGCACTCCCACCATGACATGAATTGAAGGTTAACGACTACCTTTTTTTTAAAAGGTTCACGATGTCATGAGGGAAGACTGAGAAAGTCTCTCACGATGATTTATGAGGGGCATGCAATAAGGTGGTTTCCTTATTCTTCAATAATCCCTTAGTCTCACACAAGGTCGACAAGTGGAGTATTGACTCCAAGCGCCAGACAACTTCGAAACTAAGTCAAAAGTGAACAACATAAGGAATGGTGAGTGACACCATTGGAGCACGTAGGTGCAAGGGAACTTTGCATGAATAAAATTAATAAGTTAACAAAAATATAGAATACCATAAAGAATAAAAATAAGACTTAGAACTGTTACAAAAGAGAATATTAATTTATATTAATTTATAAAACGGAAATATGATAAAATGTAAGTCTAAATGTTTATTCCTAAATAAATTTATAGAAATGGGTCTAAGGGAAATTTAAACTAAATTTCAAACAAGAAGAGAAAAAAAAAAAAATCTAGTAAAGAGAAAATAAAAATTTAAGATATGTGCAAAATGTGTGCATGAAATTAATAAAAGAAAATTTTAATTTAAAAGAAATTATTTCATGTGGAAAGGTGGATTCAACATAGAGTTATAATCCTAAGTCAAACTAGAATCTAAATCCTAACTAAGAGAAGATTCTTAATCAAACTCCAACAGTAATTTAATTATAAGACACAATATAGGAGAAATTGGGGAATTAAGAGACAACTAGGAGAAAATCTAGGAACTAATTGTGGAGGTGAGGAAAATTTTCAAAAAAAATTATTTAATTAAAAAGAAGTAAACATGTGCAACTTGAGGGAAGAATTGCATGTGTTTGGGGTGAATAATCTCTAATTTACTGATTAAAAATTATCTAATTATGCATGAAATGACAAGTGTCAAGATAAAAATTATTATAAAAGAAAGGAGAAGAAGGAGTAAGACACCCTATTGTTGGATGACTAAAATGTTGTCAAAATTTCTTGTAAGACACCATATTGTTGGATGACTAAAATGTTGTCAAAATTATATAATTATGCATGAAATGACAAGTGTCAAGATAGAAATTATTATAAAAGAAAGGAGAAGAAGGAGTAAGACACCCTATTGTTGGATGACTAAAATGTTGTCAAAATTTCTTGTGACTTGTTTTCTTGTGTGACTTGGGCTGAAAGTTTTGGGTAGGAGGTGGAAGCCTCTTCTTGCGAGGGAAAGCTTGAGTTAGATATGGATCCAAATTTATGTGGGTGACCCCTTTGTAGCTCGAGGGGCTAAGGGGGAAGAAGAATACCCCTAGCATTGGTTGAGAGGTACCAGTGACGTCGTGTTGATTAGAAAATGGAGAAGGAAATTACATAAGTTTCTGGATTGAAGAACAATGTCATATATCATTCTTCTTCTGGTTACGGTATTTAAATATTTTAGTTATTTATTGTTTAACAAGATTTCTCATTGTGCAATTATCAGTTACCGAAGGTTAGACATAATTGATCATGTACATCGAATAAGTATGGAATGATTGTTCTTTGTTACTAGTATAGTATTTTTGTAATTCCGTCCATGCTTGAAGTTTTTTTTTTAATTACATGAAGAAACAAATTTTCCACTGGATCATATATCTTAGTGTGCAGATTGTATTTATGTGTGTGATGGATAGATCGAGGGAAAGGAATCCCATCTTAGGAAACCTTGCAAAGAACTGGAAGTTTTGTTCGGAATTTGTTTTGTTAGAGGAATCATGGAATTATGTTTTGATATAACCGATAGACTTAGATCGGTCCGTCTTCTTATTCTTGCCTCCATAAATGAAATGGAATGGAGAAAGCTCTTAGTGCAGTCGTTGTCTTCGGGTAAGTCTTGCGTTGGCTTTTGCTCATGGAAATTGTAGTTATTTCTAAAGATATATGTCATTTACACAAAATCTCTTAGTTTCCTTCTTTGTACTGATGATTTTCCATGAGACGAGTAGAGTGAAGGAGCATCCTCTTAACTTTACAATTACATTTCCATCATTCCTAGAGGTCCCATGCTGTGAATCACGAATTTTAGACCCCCTTGCTGGTACAATTTTTGTGAAACAATAACATTACAACGTCCTTTAGCTGGGGCTATAAATATAAGATTTCAAGGACAACGATAAGATTTGAACAGAAACTGCTATCCTCAACATCTCCATGGGCATGTTTAATTATAATCTATCCTCATGAAAAATGTTATAAAACCCACACGATACATTTGTGCTACCCTATTGTGAGAATTTATATGTAGATTGCCAGAGGCTAAGTGTCAATTCGAAAAACAATGGAGATTGTGGGGAAGGCCAAGGAAGATGTTTCACTGCCAAAATGTAACTCATTCTTCTCTTCTTTTAATGGATGATTGATTTAAGGTTGTTATTGATGACAGTTAATTTGTAATTTTCTGTAGTTGACTGGGTATTTTTTTTAGAACAATTTGGTAGGGATTTTGTGTGAGAAATTCAAATTTTGTGCTTAGAATTTTCTGTTAAAATATAATATAGATGAATTGTAGCTAGAATATTAGAATTGTTTGTCGAGGAATTGTTATTAAAATATAATAATTGGGTGTTGAGGATTTGTCGCTAGAATATCATAATTCGGTTTTGAGGATTTGTTGTTAGAATATTGGAGTTGGGTGTTGAGGATTTCCTAGTAGAACATCATAATTGTGTGTTGAGGAGTTTATGTTAAGATATGAGATTTGGGTGCTACGGATATAGTATAGAGATTTATGACTTTCTTGTCAATAATACGAGGTTAAATTTTCATATCTGGATGTTAAATTGCTCTTTTTGGGAATTGATTGTCAAGAAACAAAAGTATTGTTGTTAAGATTTTAGATTTGTGTGATGGGCACCTTGGTGATTTTCACTGCAAATTAGTACATGGGTTGTTTACTTTTTTGTAGAAGGAAAGACAATTATTGTTTACTGTTCTAACTTATTTTACTTGAAAAATGTATTTCAATGACAATTGTCATACACTTATATTTGAAATCCCTTGTTCACTAGACTGGGCACTTATATATGGCAAGTGCAAACCTACCAATCGACGGTTAGAACATGGATGCCTATTTAAGCATGGAATTAAGTTTGAGCCTTGAGCTTCATCAGATAAAAAAAAATCCAGGTGTGTCAAAGTTATGTGTATGCATATGAATTATTTATCCAAGAGCTCTAAGTTTAGTCCACTATGAGTATTCTATGCCTTCTAAATTGGTGACAAGCGTGATTTTCAATAGGGGTAATTTTTAGGTGCAAAGAGGCGGTCTGAAACTTTCTTTAGGAATTTTTGTATTGCATTCCTAATAATTCATATTGAACTGACATGACTACAAGAGAACTGATCTATTGGTGAATTGATCCAACCTGTAATACCCCTAAATTATCTGAGACATTAAATTAATTAATTATATTATTGAAATAATAAAGTGAAAAAAATTAATCAGAATTAATTTGAACCTTACGCCTATTTAAGTAAAGTTAGGAGATTGGAAATCTTGTTATAGTTAAAAGTACGACAATGTAGTTGTCTTAAATAAAATTTGTTGTGCAA
>JASDQU010815295.1:0-13815 GCA_032191745.1 Picea mariana
AAATCATGGTGGTAATGGTTTCTTAAGAGGGTGCATCCTTTATTGTGTTGTATTCCTCTATTATAATTTATGCTTACTTGTTATAATGAATGGTTGTGTCTTTGATATATTCTAATACATGGTATAATATTACTATGATGGTGAATATATTGGATGGATAGTATGTTTATCAAGTACAAGGTTAGAGATGATTTCATCTGTCATTTGTTAGCTTTCTCCGATAAACCTATGTCTTGGAAATGCACCTTGGGTGAGACCTTCCCTATTTTCATGGATTGATACATTGGTGCTAGATTACATCCCCTTTGTTGGACAACCCTGTGAAAACTAATCTACTAATTCAATATAAAAATGGTTTTATTGTCGACATCTAACAATGAAAATTGGGAGATCGTGACAAAATGACAAAGCAATTTAGAAAGAAAGATATTTATGATTGTTCAATGAATAAATTGATCTTTTCACTAGAAAAAATGCCCCCTTGGCTTAGATGGACCTTGTAATAGTTTAAAGACTGCAAGTTGTTTAGTAATCTCTATGAGATAGTTTGGTTCAAGTTTCATGTGAGTCTACTTGAATGGCTACAAAGGTTCAAGGAGAACCGTAGGTACCGACAGTGGAGAGAAGGGAAGAACACCACTTGGAATGCCCAAAACCTAGTCACGTTATAGAGTTATGACAACCATGCAACAAGGGTTGTAGACTTTTGGGTCAAGAGTACATTAGAATCCTATATTATATAATTTTTAGCATTAGAGTACATTAGAAGCCTATATTAGAGTACACATAATACAATCTAATTTCTAATCAAATTCTTAATTAAATGATGAAGGTGATGATTGTTGCATCCCTATTCAAAGACATGGGTAAACCATGTATTTTATATTGTAAGTGGATCCACCATATGAATGCTTTCTATATATTTTATATTGTTAATACATCCACCATATGTGTTCTTTCATGGCGACACTAAGGTAAACCACTTATTTTATGTTAATGAAGCATCCACCATATGGATGATTTCATGATGTGACAATTTTTTTCATGTTTATTCGGAATTATGAAAATAAGGTAAACATTGAGTTACCTTGCATTGAGTGAGTTTTATGTTTCCTTAATTATTATTTTTGTGTATATTTTGGTACCGCGGTCACTCTTGTTGAAAAATAACGACTTCAATCATTAATGAACACACAATAAATTTCTTCAATGGCTTCTTTGTGTTGTAGGTTTTTTTATCCATTTTTTTTATCCTTATACTATGTTTTTCAGTTTTGGTGATTAGCCTATATGTTTTTGAAACCAATCAAATTGATATAGGATGTTGCACCAAATAGGCCCTTCATCCTATAATACTATAATGTATATATGCTCTATGTCGAATAGATCAATGAGCAATCAAACAAGAATGTGCAATACTAGAAAATACAACAACCAATGGGACTACGATCTGTTGTGGGGTAATGGCTTTGTTATCCCCATTTTGTGGATAACTAAGGATATGATGTCTCGATGCCCTTAGGTTGCAGATATGGAGTGTCGAGATACTACATGACCATCATTACCCTTCGCACAAATGTAAATCCCACTCACCACCACAGATGGTCACAGGTTTACAAATGGAATCCACCACAACAATTGGCTTTCGGAAGGCAGTGGGCCTCGCTCCATGAGGTACAAGTCAGTTTTATGGTGAGAATCATTTCAATATCTAAGCCATCTCTTTCCACTTGAACTTGACCTATAGGGGATTCATTTCCATCCATCTTCATCTCCATCTCAATCTCCCTAGGGTCACTGAGATTTCCTCCCTAGAGTTACCTAGTCACCCTTGAAGTGCGTGACCTACATCGAGGTGACATTGGGTGTAGGATTCCCAAGTTGTAGCACTTGTTCCGTGGTTGGGTTGGGATTTTCTCAACCTACAACTTGTGCTATAACATTTTGGCGTCGTTGTCGGGGAAGATTTTGAATCTTCTTCATACCCTAACGACACTTTGACAAGCTATCCCAAATCCATTCCCTTAGTTTTCCTGACGACTCCACACAATGGACGTTCTCTTTCCACCCTTCTTGTTGAGCTCATACTCCACCTTCCCAGAACCCACATTTTTCCCCCTTTCCATCTTTTGATGAGCATTAGTCTCATCCGAGGACTCCATTGAGGCTCTACCATAAGTGATGGATCCATGGCCTCACGGGACTTACCATGGGCATTCCATAATGTATATCCTTCTCTTGATGTTCAAAATGTCCCTGGCTATCCAAATCATTGTCCAACATAATGGGGAGCAAATTGCCCCAAATTTGACGGTGATCCAGCTCTAGCAATCACCCATGTGGATAATTATATGAAGTATGTTTCAAGCCTAGATGCGCTACATGAGGATGTTTTAATGAAAATTTTTGTATCTTCATTGGAATCAAGTCAAAAGGATTGGATCGCACACTTATGTGATCCGAAGAGTTTGGAATATGCTTTTCAAGAGCTCAAACACATTCTTTGTAGAGAAGGTTTTACGATTAATGATGAGACAATAGATGAAGAAGTGCTTGAAAAACATACTCATGAAAAAAATCTTGAAGAAGATCCCGATGAAGAAAATCCGGACGAGAAATTTGATGAAAAAGAAGTTCTCATATCTACCCTTCCATTTGATGAAGACATCCAAGCTTTTGTTCGTCCCACACATCAAGAGAACATGATAAGTGATAATCCTCTTGAAGATTTTGATGACGACTCATTCTGTGACTTTGGAAGTGAAGAGTTGTTAGAGGAACCCTTGGATGCAACAGATCTTTCTGAAAAAGGACACATGAAGCACTCTGCATTAATAATAAAGTCTCGTGTGATGAAGAGGTGTTGGAGGAGCATGCCCATGAAAAGAAAAAAGAATCTTGATGAAGCGCAACATGTTGAGGCATCATTTTCTTTGCTCTTGCTTGATGAGGATGAGGTCATTCAAACTTGTCTTCCTCCTGCACATGAAGATTAAGAAACAATTAGCCTCGATGATACAAATGATCTTGTGTAGGACCCCTCCGACATGGTCGATCTACACATTGATGATTTCATACAGGCTGGGAGACGTAGATGGGATGTGAGTTTATTTAGTATTGATAGAGATGCCATTTATGATATCGAGGGTAGCTCTCAAGCAAAGGGGGTTGAGTTCATCATCAGAGGATTGGTCCTCATACATATATGATTAAGATGTTTGGCAGCCTGGTGATGATATGGTTATAACTTTGTTCCGCCCCTTCGAGGATGACTTGTCACATCATACTTAGAGTGATCTTCAATCATCCTTTGGTGCATACCCTTTTGAGGATGTAGATTTGTTTTATGAAGACTTCCAATTGTTGTGCTCATATTTTAAGGAATACCAGAACTTGGCCACCTCAGGCCTGTCAGAGGTTCATTCTTCAAAGCGGAAGCATTTTCACCTTGGAGATTTCCATGGAGATTCACAGGGGAAGAGGACATTTTTCTAAACCCAAGACTATTCCTTACCTCTTACCCTCTTCTCCAAAGGACCATGCAGTATTTTTCCGATCTCTCATTTCCTCTTAGTCCTCAACAAGCAGTGTGTCTTTATGCGCGGATGAAGATGAGCCTTCATCTACATATGGTAGCGTCATTCAGATATGGATTGATCAACCTTGTGGCTACACATTCAGGCGGAATGATCAAGCTGATGGTTTCTCTTTCTAGGATGATTTCCTCCCTCCCAACCATCTCATTAGTTTTATTTCATGATCAATTATATGTGTGTTTATACTCATGATTATTATGTGCTTGACTTATTTTTGTTTTATTATATGATTAAGCACATGGGGAGATACTTTTATCAGATGGTCAGATGGTTGCACTGGTTGTATGACTTCACCTGACATCATCCAACACGTAATCTTCAGGGCCCCAGGTCCCATGTAAGTAGGTAAGTCATTTTGATTCCCTGCATTTGCATCTTGATTTATCATACTAGTTTAGATGCATTTCATTCTCATTTTACTCTATTTGCATATTTATTTCATTCTTAGTTTAGAATTAATTTTTTTGAAAAAAAATGTCAAAATTTTATTTTTCTAGCTTAGTTGGTTTGAATTTTGATCATATGAGAACAATGATGAATAGGCCATCTTGCACTTGACAGTTTGATGTTTACTTGTAGGCACAGTTCTACCAGGAGATGTTGCGGTTCTCATGCACTCTACGATGAACACATGTCCCCAAGTAAGAGCCAGATGTTATCCCCATTTTGTGGATAACTAGGGAGATGATGTCTCGAGGCCCTCGGGCTACAGATATGGAGTGTCGAGAGAATACATGACCAACGGTACCCTTTGCACAAATGGAAAACCCACTCACCACCGCATATGGTCACAGGTTTACAGATGGCATCCACCACAAAAGTTGGCTTCCGGAAGGCAGTGGGCCTTGCTCCATGAGGTACAAGTCAATATTATGGTAAGAATCATTTCAATATCTAAGCCACTTAATTATGGTGTATCTTAGATGACTCTAGATTTCATGATATGTGCTTGGACATTATGCCTTTTTCCCTGCTTCACCTTGGTAGTTGACATTGTGCCCTAGTAAGTGGTCGTCTTTGGTAATGAGTTTGCTACTGGGAAATCCCTTAATGAACCATCATACCGTTCTCGACCATAATTACCATTTTCCATCATTATTATCCTCCATTTCCTTATCTTTTGGGATTTTAGGGCGCATTGACCCAAGAAGGGGTTGCCCCTCATTCTATGGGAAGAAGGAGCTAAAGGCCCAGAGGGCTTGGTGTTGCGTAAAAGATAAAATCCTTATATAAACCTTCCAGATGCTTCGTCAAGGGATCACCCAAGAAAGCAATAAAACACTTATCTTTGAGTAAAAGGGGACCCACAATATAATAAAAAATGCTTAAAAGGTTAGTTGAAGGATAGGAGGTCTCATCACGAGCCGACCTATCACGTCCATGGATATCTAGTGGTATGACATTGTCATCATCTGGTCACCAAACCAGGGAAGTGACTCTTAGTTGCATGCTTGAGAGAAAGGGGGTCTCACCACGAGCCAACCTTCTCAATTCCATTAGTTATTTGTGGGTGACATTGCCACCACCTAGTCACCACGCCAGGGCAGTGACCTTCAATCTCTCCTTCTACTATTATGAAAGAAAATATAAAGAAATAAAGATAAAAGGAAAATGACGGGCTTGGAAAAAGTGCATTGCGGATGAAGGTACCACACACCCTCTACAAAGGCACCCATGAATGAGACACTATGACCCCTAGTATGTCATGAGCCCTATGCCCATTGAGTCTTGACCCCAACCACTTCATCCACTTTACATGGCTTAGAGAGGGATCTCTTGGAAATTCTCCTTGACCCATGGAAAGACCTACCCAATAGGACACCTCACCAACCCTCCCATACTTAAGCTTGACAAGTCGCATAATGTTTTTGAGCTGTTAATTGTTTGATATGGTGATCTTTGATGCACATGCTTGGATGGATTATTTATTGATTGGATTAACTTATCATGATGTTATCACTTGAGATCCTTGGAGGGCGTGTTCATTTGTCTTTGCAAGACCTAGCTGGTGGACAATTTTGGAAGAACAATCCTAGCTTGGAATTCCCATGGGGCTACAAGCCCACAGGTTGGATGTCAGGGGCCCGCATTCCGGATGAGAGATATCAAACTTGGAAGGCCTAAAAGATGACTTGGACAACATATCCTAGCCCCCACATGCCAAACGTTTTTCCTAGGAGAGGCAAAACATCACTTCTAAAGACATGACATCACCTAGGGTGGTTAGGTCTTGGTGGTGAGGTGCCACTCACTTACACTTGGACATTTGAGGAGGATAATGGTCTTCATGTATGAGTGCCTAGATGCTTGATACATGGCTTCTCCAACACCAATGATTTCCTCAAAGTGGCAAAATGTCCCCTAAAGGGGTGACATCCTCCTAAATTAGGGTTTAATTTGTGCAAAAGATGAAATTTTAAGTGAATTGTTTAATATTTTTTTGTTAAGGGAGAAATATTAGGGTTGTTGACCCCTAATCTTGTGTTTTACTCCTTAATTTGTGGACAATCTATGTTAGCTAAATTTTGTATAAATAGGGATCATAAGATCTCATTTTAAACATAACTCTCCCTCTTGTGAGAGACTTGGTTTGAAATTTTCGACCCCCTTAGCTATTTTAGCTCTTGTGCACTTGTTTTATGGCTATTTTATGAATGGTTGATGGAGGAAGGCCTAACTTTAGCTTTGGATGATGCTTTCTAGCTCTTGTGGTGAATTGTCTTGGCATTTCTCTTGATCTTGGTATGATTTTTACTCTCTTGCTATCATTTTATTCAAGTCAAGTATTATTATGCAGGAGCTAGGTGGGATGTATAAGGGCATACACCCCCACAATATCCTTCATCATTTTGTTTGCTTCATCTTATTGATTAAGGGTTTGCTAACAATACAACAGAACATGCAATTAGCACCTAAAATAACGCCAGAATTTAGTGTATTTTACTCCATGAATCAGACACCTTTTCTGGTGCAAAATTGGGCACAATATGGACTTTTTATGATTGCGCCAGATTTAGTGCCAGAAAACTACCGCCAAATTTAGCGCCAGGTTTATCACCAGGAATAGCACCAGGAACAACACCAGGATTAGCGCTAGGAATAGCGTCAAGATTAATTCCAGGAATAGCGACAGGATTAGTGCTAGGTGTAGCGCCAAGTGTTGCTTCTGATATGCCTTCCAATTTTGCTTCTATTTTTGCGTCTATCTTGGCATCCTATTATATGTCCAATTTTTCTTCTGATATGGCTTTGAATTTTGCTTCCAGTTTGACACCAGTAATAACACTACGTGTTGCTTCCAGTTTTTCTTCTGATATGCCTTCCATTTTGGCTTCCAATGTTGCTTTTGATATGGCTTCCAGTTTTGCTTCTAGTTTGGGTTCCAATTTTGCTTCCAATTTTGTTTTTGGTGTGGCTTCCATTGTTGCTTCATTTCTTGCTTCCAACAATGCTTCTTGTTTTGCTTACAATTATTAAATTAATATGTTTTATTTCAATTTAATTAGTTAAATATATCATGTTTTTAAATAACTTATATGATTATACATTATGTTAGTCATATAGATGCATTTGAAATATTTTATAGGATAACATTTACAAATATTTTTTTAGGGAAACGTACATCCATACAAATTAACAACATCATTATACTTATTAAATCTCCATCAAAATAGAATCTACAATATCCAATATATATAGAATAACAACATAATTAGTATAACATGATCATCATCTATAATTAAAACAAGCGAGTCAAATATCTATAATTTAAGTGAATTTGACAACATCCATCATAAGTAGCAGTAAATCAAAACCGTCATACGTAATAAATATGCATCCAAAAATCATCAACCACTTTCAATATATAAAAATTGACGAGTCAATATTGATAAGATCATCATTATATATAACTAAAACAAGTGAAAGTCAAATATATATGCCAATAGATCAATATCATTTGAAAATGATACATGTCCAACAATCGACATAAGTCAAAATGATACATCATGTACAAATGATATAAATAAAAATGATAAATTATGTAAAACAAAATGATACAAGTGAATATGATACGTCATGTCCAAACGATATAAGTAAACATGAAACATGTCAAAATGATGCAATTCAATAATATGGTACTAGAGGCCATGAAAATGCTACATATGATAGTAACCATGAAAATAAGCATTATAACAATATATAAAAAATGATCCATGATGCAGTCTATATGATCATGAATGTCACTGGCTGCTACCAACAACTGTCTCAACATCATCATCACCATCATGATCATCATCATCATGATCGTCATCAGTCATCTGCATCAAAAATGGCATCGTTGTCATCTATATCTGTGTCATCATCATGAGCATCATCTACCATCTCAGCATCGAACCCAACATCATGATCTGGATCTATTTGTTTAGGATGATCCAAATCTTTTGGAAGATCCTTGTTCTGCAAAAACAAACATTTAGAATGAAAAGTTATTAGTTATTTCATGCAATAATTAATTTCTCTATTATATATCTAATATTACAACATATGAAATGAAACGATAATCATATTACATCATACCAAAGTGCACATATGATAATATAATATCAAATAAGTTACAACTAAGATCTCATTCCAATGATGTAAAACATTCAACAATTCTAATAAACATTAGTAAAGATCGTAAACAAACTTTATGCCTATCCTTGCTTTGCCTTGACATGCCATGCCTTGCATTGACATGACATGTCTTTCCTTGCCTTGACATGCCTTGTCTAGCCTTGCCTTGACAAGCCATGCCTTGCCTTCACAATATGTCTTGCCTTGACTGAAGAAATTTCCTTTTATGCCTCTTCTTATAAAGCTCAATAAATAAATCTCACCATGGAAATATTTCTGTGCAACCGAGCTTTTGAACTGAGTTTGGAATTTCAATATGTACTCACCATGTTGTACATCTTACCATGGCATTCGCTGTCAAGATCTAGGCTTGTAGTTCAAATCTATAGAAGACATTGATATATCATATCTTCAAGGAGACCACATTTAAGCTCAATAGTTCATCATCATTATGCATTGATCATTTGAGAATATTCCATGGTATGTAGGGGAAGTCAAGAACAATAATGAATTTAGAGTTCATGACCATGAAGGACTACAAAAAAAAACAAGTTAAAAATCCATGAATATACAATATAAAACTTACAACGCAAAAGAGAAAGAAAAATTCTCAAGGATTAGATACAAGGACATGACAGTGTAACATTATGTACATACATTAACCTTCTTGAACACAGTATCAAAATTCATTCTTCATGCATATAGCTTCTAACATGTATAAATTCAAAATGTGATCACTCACTCATAAAGTATCCATTCCTTGTATAGTTCACAGAAGGAAAGCTCTCAGAGTTATAAAGATAAAAAAATATAAGGAGATGGAGTATGGAATTCAATCTACAAATGAAAAGGCCATGTCGATATCCCATCTTGAAGTTGCACACAGATTTCAAACATTAGATTTAATCTTCATACATGATTGATGATGGATATTCAAATTCCAATTCAAAAATATCAAGGAGGCAACCTTAAAATATCAATAAACCCTACTATGTTTTGAGTGAGCCCAAAGTCTGGATAGTGTATATATAGTATAGGTCAAGTTTACTAAGTACCCATAGCAAGCAATCTACTATGAATGGTTCTTCTCATTTAAAATTAAAATGAATCATTGTTATTTCCAAAGAAACAAATTTGCACATTTCTAAATCACCCTAACTTCACTCTATCACAACCCTAACTCGTGTGAATGTGGTCATTGAGATCTAAGGTGGGGGGGGAAGCAACTTAGTGTTTCCATGATTACTTCAACTATCAAAATATAAAATATGGGGAGGTCATGTCAAGTCAAGAATGCAATCATAGAAAGTATAAGGCCATCGAGCAAACTCAAATTGGCATGCACAACAACCACAAGGTTGTTGTGCATGCATGAGTTTCCAAAGCTCAAAGCCTAAACCCTTGGTATGATTGTATAAAGTTCGAGTTTGTCAAAGATTTTAAGTATTGATAGAGCCAAATTTAACGTCAAGAGAAGGTAAACAGTGTAATTCTGAGTTTCCAAAACTCAAAGCCTAGCACCCTAAGATGATTGAAGCAAATTTATTGATTCTATTGAGGAGTCTAAATATTTTTAGAACACAAGTTAACATCAAGCTAAGGTAAAAAGTGTAAGTGTCAACAATCTAATTTTTAGTATACCGGAGAAACATTGAATTGTTGAAAAATCTCAATAAGCATAACAAGTAAGACTTGCATGGAGAAATGTAAAAAGAAAGCAAAGACCAAGGAAAATCCCAACACCACAATTGAGGATAGAGGAATGAGTTAATCTCAGAGATAGAATAATAATAGGTACGATATTCTTGCTTATATTATCAAAATAAAAAGTAGAGTGGGGTAGACCCCGAGTAAAAAGACAACATCTAGCAAAGAAGATTAATCAAATACTAAGATGGTAGCTAGATTTAATAGAATGGAACCTACAAACCCTTCTAAATTGTATGTCAATCCTAAAGTGAATGACGCATTCCAAAAATCTAATTGGTTGGAATACTTCAATAGGCATCAAGGGTTTGATGATGGAATATCCCTTGAATTTGCACATAATTTCCAAAACTTGGAGGAACAAGAATACATGACGATAGTTAAGGGCTTACAAATCCAAATCAATGAACCTATGTTGGTGATAGTTACAAGACTCCCTATGGGATTTCCATGGGAAAAGGAGGAAAGGAAACTAGCCTTATATGCAAAAAGGATCTTCCTTGGGTCCTATGAAACAATTGAAGAGAACAAGAATGGTTTTAAGAGCGAGAATTTTCCCTCATCGAGAGATGAGGTGGTCTTGCACATAATGAAATACATAACTTGTGACGGAAGGAATAGCATGGTCTATGCATTTCACTTCAAATTGTTACAACATCGAAGACATTTTCTATCAACATACCTAAAGAGAACTTGAGCATTCCTTATTATTTTTTACAATCTCTAAGAGAAATGAGTTCTAAAGTGTAGGTAGGAAAGGTGGATGCATTAGCCCATCATGGGATTATCAAGCTAATTGTACATGATACATTGGATGGACAAAGTTGCAAAGTCACCTAGGATAAGTTATCAACCATTAGAAAAGAAGAATTATTGTCCCTGCAAGCTAATCTGAACCAAGAGGTAGCCCAATAAAATCTAGGAAAAATACAAATACTGGAGGCAAGGCATGTATGAGCAAAAGAGGAGAACACACAATAAGAACATGTCTCCAAAGGAATCATCTATAGGTTCAATATATCATGGCCCTTGATACGAATATAATGGATGTACTACTTTGGTATGATCCACTTCAAAGGTCGTAGCTTTCTTCTTCAAGTCAATAATGGATTTGTTATCAAAGGGTGAGTCTATACCCAACAGAGTAGGAGAGGGATCCTTCTCATCCACAATTTTGATGACTTTGAAATCCACATACGTTTTCACACCTGCTAAGTCAACCCCACATACTCTAATCTTCCAGTACAAAAAGGTATGTATTGGATCACCATGCACAACTATATTGGAGAATAAGCTAGCTTAGGCTTCCCCATTGCCTCCCAGACTTTTTAGGAATGATATTTACATCTAATCCTACATCCAACATGAAATCTTTAATGCCATAAACATCTAAGTGAAATTCTCTCCTTGTTCTTATTTTTACTTTTTACTCTATGGGAGTATCTTTCAAGTAGATTGGTTGATATAGGAACCTTATCCTCTTCTTTACCTCCTACCAAATGTTTATGTCAGGTATGCAACTTCCTTGTCAAATATTCATCATTAAGAATATTATAAAACAATGAAACCATTTGTACACAAGTTCAATAGAATTACTTTGATCTTTTGTAACTAGCACCCTTCTACAACTAAAAATTTCTTTTGTAGATCTTAGAACATGACCCCCAAGTCCTTATGTAAATCTTAGAGTGATAGGAATAGACATTGAATATCTCAACATCCTGCAAGAATTCCTTTTATTGCAAAACATCAAACTCTGGCACACCCTGACCAACTTTTTTAATATCACCAAGTATGATATTGCTAGCATCTACCCCAATATTAACATCTCATATGGTCACAACATAAATTACGGGTCTAGAATATTCAATATTCATCCTATGCTTTGACGTTTTTAGATTTTCAATTCTCTACCTCGCGCAAGCCTCCCATATCTTGATAAGAATAAGACAATATTCAATAACGTGACCATTAGCCTTGTAGTCGTTACACCAAGGTCATTAAGGAAGGGGGTAGTCATGGGAAAGATGGCCTACCTAATCACATTTGTAGCACCTAATTGGTCTAGTCAGCCAGTCACTCATACTTCCTCTATAGCCTCCTCTTTGACCTCTACGTCTACCAATGTCTAGTTGTGAATTATCCACCACTCTAAAATAAGTCCTTTCCATTCTTCAAGCCAGAGAATCCAAATCTATACTCTTATCTTTACTATGTGTACTAGCACCATAAAATTCACAATAAATAATGTTAGGGACTAAATAATAATTTTGCAATATAGGATAGTGTTGCGAAAGATGCCCATATGTGCAATAGATATCATAGTATTCCCTTGATTATACTTTTTCAAATGACGTTGTATTATGAAACAATGTTACATGTTGAAAGGGAATTGTTATAGAAACCTACTCAACTCCACCCATAGGTTTTCTTGGAAAAGGACCACTAGGAGAAATTTGTGTAACTCCCCCTTGACTCAAGGGACATTTGTTTGCATTATGACCTTCTATTTTACAATTAGTATGCCATAGAGGTTCCCTTCCAATATTGGTTTTGGTAAGCTCTTGGATTTGTTGAATAATATTTGTGATCTATGTATTAACTTGAGACAACTTGAGAGTTGCTCTAGTTGTTGCAACCTTGGTGTTACTAGGATGCCCTTCCATCGACTCAATTCTTGTTGCATGTTCCAATGCTCCCTTAGGAGTCCCAATCTTTTGTTGCATCAATGGAAGAAATCCACCAATGAACCATTCCTTGAGTTGGGTGCATGGATATGAAAGGCTAACCTACCCATCAAGTCTCTAAATTACTAGGCATACTCCCAAGTAATTTCCCCTATCACCCATTTGATATTTTTTAACTTTTCCATACTTTGTTGTTTGGACTTTGGTTGTTGGAATTCCATTACAAATTGTCATTTAACTTCAATAAGAGCTACTCCCCCCTATGAATAGTCTATAACTTTCATGTACCATTATAATTCTCTATCCATGGGGTTATCTGAAATTCTAATAACTTATTTGCATTAGTGGTGCCTTTATCTCTCCATATGGATTCACAAAGAAAACAATGTTATTATGTTTCACGTCGCATGTTTTTAACTAAAGTAAAAAACGATAAGACAACTTGTCGTGTAGCGGGTAATTACCAAGAAAATCTCACCCGACGGTAACATCACACCTCCTGATCGATGACTCTTATTCGCTTTCGCCCCCCCGATGTACCTACCTTTATCAGTGGAGGGGGGGGGGTCCAAAAAATAGTTTTCCCCGCTTCGGCCCCATCTAACGTGGCATTCCCTCATCATTTCGGACCCCCCCCCTCCGAAATTAGCGAACTCGCTCCCGTTATCGCTCACCTTTCCCTCCTTTACTCCTCTTGTCCCTTCACGATACCTATCCTATTCATTAGACACTACACTTCCCCAATTACCGTTAGTAGTCCCTTAACGGTCCCGCACCCCGAACAAATATCCCTGCAAACTAAAAAAACTCAACATTTTCCCCCCCATTACACCATTTTGTTGCATGTGATTAAGCTAAAGACTAAACAAGCCGATCAGAGCTCAATTGTGGAAATGCAATCACCATCACCTGCTATCAACTGTCACCATTTTCCCAGTAATTACAACACTGTTAACCTTGTTGGATCATGTTGTCATTGATGCCAATGGTTTGATTGATTGATGTCAAAGGATTGATTAATTGATGAAAAATTTATATGTATTGTCCTTGATGAGAATGATAGATGTCAAAGTGGAAACCAATTGATGAAGATGGATCATTAATATGATGCATAGATGAAGATGGATCAATGAGTTGTCATTGATACATGATAAAGATCTATTCCTTGATACATGATGCATAGTTTGTTTGATGAAAATATGACTCAT